>BGPR01012064.1:0-46314 GCA_013235015.1 Araneus ventricosus
CGTTGTGCTCAAGTTAAACGCTTATAGCTCCGCAGCCAAATAACATACAGAGTTGGTTTTAAATTCATTTAACAGAGAAAGGTAGACATTGAAGATTGCAAAAATAATTTCAGAATTTGTAATTACGGTTTAGTTACAGTCGAGTTGCAAAAGTGGTGAAAATCACGAAGAATTTTATATAGATAGAGTCACATAGTCACACTAAGCTAATAGACACTAGAGAGTATAGAGTTAATAGTCACATAAAGCTACTTTAGTCACAGTTGAGTAAGGTAAGTAAGTCTACGCCCCTCAATCCTAGCAGCCGTTTCGCAGAGACAGCCTCCGTTCGATTTTTTTTTTCTATGGCAGTGATGAGAATCTAATCAATATAACGACCCAAAATCATCCACCAAAGGTCTCGCAAAAGGGTCAAAGGGTGGTGTGCAAGAAAAAGCCTATAGGCCTTATTCTATTTCTAGATTGACCTAATGTTCGCTTTGTGAACATAAGATGTTTGAAAAAAGTGGTTGCAAATTTTGTAATAATTAATAATTTTATTTGGAGAACTTAAGGACAAATTAAATTTTTGATCTTCTTCAAAGTCTAAAGTAGAAATGATGTCCTAATTTGATCCCAATCGGTGAGCAGGGAGATTCCCGAAATCCATAAAAAATGCGCCATGTTGTATTTGTATTGTTAAAAAGTCGAGGGGAGCACAGACTCATTGGTTGATCTTTAATTTACAATTGACTATTATAAATATTATGGAATCTAGATATTAGTTTTGTCTCAAATTCTGTATCAGGTAGCACCTTACGTATGCAATAAAAATTACTTTAATTAATCGATTAACTGCAAATTAAATCATGAATATATTAAAATGGTATATTGTTACCAAGAAAACAAAAATGTACAAAATCTGATGTCTATAAAAGTCAATTTTAGGCCAAATAAAAATGTCAAAATCTAAATTTTTCAAAAGCTGGCGACATTTCGTGAATTTGGCGTTAAAAAGCCAATATAGCAACCCTGCCAATAACTTTCTTTGTCATCTGAAATTGAGTGACCGCAAACGATTCACTGGCAGCTGTGCAAATGAACATAATGATGAATATCATTCTAATATCGCATCATGTACAAACACTATGGCAAGAATCTTGGGATCTGCTGATCTCTAACGAATTGCATTTTGTTAAACCAGGCATTGCACTTTGGCCAAATGAATCGGTGTGAGAACTCGATGTTAATTTCACAGTCCGCATTTGTTACACTTATTTCACCCATAAACATTCTTTGTTGGGTGAACGATGTCCCACTTGCGCATATTGCCCCGTTGATTTTGCGGTCATCCATATTTAGCTGAATGTTTTTAGTCATCATCGATTACGGTTTCTTGGAGCACCATCTTTAAATAACCGTGACTTAATGGGAGAACTTGCCCATCGAAACCTTTGTAGCTTTCCGAAAGCCATGTACATTGAAGGCCACTGAATTAGGGATAGACATTGCTATGCAAATTGTGTCGCGCTGCGTCTCAATTATGCGCAAGTGAGGGCGCTGTGGTAACTGCATATATAGTTATTACAGTGGTTGTTGTTAATCAGTCGTTTCAACTGCCAGTATGGGTAAAACTTCTGATTTAGACGCCTTCGAGCGCGGACAAATAGTAGACGCTCGAAGCAAGGGCCATTCAATTTCCGAAATCGGCAGAGAACTAGGATTTTCAAGGTCGACAGTGTGAAGAGTATACCGAGAATACATGGATGGTGGATAAAAAAATAGCTATCGGGCAAACTGCAAAGGGCAATTAGCCTTGAGCGAGCGTGGTGTGAGACGGCTCAGCCGTATTGCACGTAGCCAAACATTAGCTCAAATTACTACCCAGCTGAATCAGGGCGCCAGTCGTACAGTCAGTAAACGGACCGTGCAACGCTCTCTTCACCGTATGGGGCCTCGGGAGCCGTAGTCCCACGAGAGCACCATTGCTCAATGCGCGCCATCGGGTTGCACGTCTTGCCTGGGCAAGTGAACATAGAGAATGGACTCTAGAGGACTGGAAACGAGTAGCATGGAGTGATAAGTCTCGATTCCGACTACTTCAAGCCGACGGGAGGCTGAGAACATAGCGTCAGGCTCATGAAGCCATGGATCCTGCATGCCAGGTTGGAACTGTACAAGGCCATGGCGGCTCAATCATGGTCTGAGGTGTTTTATCTTGGCAGTTTTTGGGATCTTTGGTACTTGTACCGACCTCCCTCAATGCGATTCGGTACGTAGAGTTGCTGGACGATCACCTCCATCCATTTATGTTGTGCTGTCATCCACATGGAAATGGAGTATTACAGCAAGACAGCTGCACCTCTCACAGGTCCCGGTTGGCTACTGCCTGGTTGGATGAACATTCCTCTGACTTCTCTATCATGAACTGGCCACCTAGAAGCCGAGGCTTAAATCCTATTGAGCACCTTTAGGATGTTTTGGAGAAAGGTGTGAAAGCACATCACAAACACCAGCGACCCTTACTGAATTACGAACGGCTTAGCCGATGTTTGGCAAGCCATTCCTGTGGAACGCTTCCGCAAACTTGTTGAATCTTTGCCTCGTCGTGTGGCAGCCGTTATCAAGGACAGAGGAGGCCCAACTCGTTATTAACTTGCTATCCCTAATCCAGTGGCACTTCAATGTATTTTCACCATCAGATTTAAATTCCTTAGATTTTACAGTATTTTGCGTTTTTTCCTTTCTTTTGTTCTGAATTTTACATTCTTTTAAGCACACATTGTTTGTTTTATGCCCTTTAGAATTTCACCATTTGGTTTTGTGCCTCTAACCAGGGCTGACTCGAGGGGGTTTCGAACGGTGCGAGCGCACTAGGCCCGCGTTTTCTGTAGGCCCCGCGCCACTGACTGATTTTGCAAAATTCATGAACATATATTGTATTGATTTATTTAACGAAATCAAAATTTGTCGTCGAGTTTTGCCTTCTAGAACACAATATTACAATATTTATTTCAAAATCATTTATCTGCACTGGATCCAAACTTTGTTACTGATCTGAAAATTATATTGACATTTACCAGTTACCTTCGCAGCTTCAGAAAGATCTTTCTTACAATAGAAAATAATTAAACATTACCTAAAATCTAGCATCAATCCAGAACGATTTACCTCCTTAGCAAATCTATCGAATCCGAATTAACAAAAAAAAAAAAAAAAAACTATGTTATGATATTATCAACGAATTTGCTACAAAGCATGTAAGAAAATGAAACGAAAATAACGTATTATGTACTTATTCTCGATTTTTTGTGTGATTGAAATATTAACTTTATTAAAAAATAATTTAATTATTTATCATTTTCACGTTCTAAACCAAATTGTGCAATTTAATAAATAGAAAAAGGCAATGAATTATTTTGCTGTAGGAAATTTGTTTGAAGGCCCCGCAAATCAACTTTGCACCGGGCCCCGCTTTTGTTTAGGCCGGCTCTGCCTCTAACCATATGTTTGGCGCAGCATAGCCAAACCTGGCCCTTGCGCCATAAAACCCGAACTAACTTGCATCGCAAACGCGTCTCGCCATTCAAAGCTGGTTACTTGCTCCAAGTCTCGCCGTTTATGACGTCCACAAAACTTCTTTGGGCCGCGAAGGGCGGTAATTAGGAAACACGCGAATGGAAATTGCCGGACGCAGTTAATAACCCGGGGGCAAACACGGCCGCGGACACGATTGGGGCTGAACCGATTTAACGACCGGAATCCATCTTGCGCCCCGGACATGCCCCAATCGATGCGCCCTGGTCACCCGAACAGGGAAAGGGCCGATTCGGAGGATTCAGTTTTTTTCCATTGCTGAAATGGGATTCTTTTAATTCGAATGAATGGGAGGGAGGAGAAAAAAAATAGGAAGAGACGCGAAGATCATTCGTAGAATGTGTTTTGTTCGTTGGCGCAGCTGTTTCTGATGATGGAATTTTGTTTTATGGGGGAGTTATTGTGTGTGATTTCAAAGTCAATGGAAGAGAATGTGTGTGACAGCTATCTAATGCTTGTGTTACAGTTTCAATCTTTAGTGTTCTTTAGATGATGACAGAAAGTGTGAATGGCAGCACTAATTACAAATTCTATTGTTCGGAAATTATTCGTGTAAATAATAATTTGTCGTGCTATTTGCTAAGAGCAAATTTTCCTCTCTCCCCGCCATCCCCCCCACAATTATTTGTTGAATTCCAGAATGAATGTTTCTACTTTTAAGCCGTTTTGCGGCTGTGGAATCATTTGGCAACTCATTCTGTAATGCTGATCATTAAAGCATTAAGATTCTTGGTCAGTGACTAATTAAATTCTCGTGATTGGTTTATTTAATATTCGGCTATGTTGAAAACAAAGTTTCCACTCTCACAGCCAAATTTTTCTCACAATTGTTTGTTGAATTCCAGAACGAATGATTCTACTTTTAAGCCGTTTTGCGGCTGTGGAATAATTTGACGACTCATTCTGTAATGCTGATCATTAAAGCATTAAGATTCTTGGTCAGTGACTAATTAAATTCTCGTGGTTGGTTTATTTAATATTCGGTTATGTTGAAAACAAAGTTTCCACGCTCACAGCCAAATTTTTCTCACAATTGTTTGTTGAATTCCAGAACGAATGATTCTACTTTTAAGCCGTTTTGCGGCTGTGGAATCATTTGACGACTCATTCTGTAATGCTGATCATTAAAGCATTAAGATTCTTGGTCAGTGACTAATTAAATTATCGTGGTTGGTTTATTTAATATTCGGTTATGTTGAAAACAAAGTTTCCACTCTCACAGCCAAATTTTCTCACAATTCTTTGTTGAATTCCAGAACGAATGCTTCTACTTTTAAGCCGTTTTGCGGGTGCAGAATCATTTGACGACTCATTCTGTAATGCTGCCATTCCAGCAAGTTTAAAGTTTATGGAGGGAACATCTGTTCTTCCGGCCGGTCTTTCCCGCGAAACCGCTTCACCGAAATCGATTGGTTGCTTCGCATCCATTCAGTGCGGACGCACTTATTAGATTTCGAGTCGGTGAAAGGATTGGAAGCGAGGATGACTCGAGGCTGTTTTACGCGAAAGTTCTCGCACGAACTCATCCACGCAGTCTGTGTGGCCGCTATTGTTTCTGGCGCAGACGCCGCACTTGAAAGGAGAAATTGAATTATTTAAATTTTTAACTCAAACATAGAGATTTTGACCCACAAAGTATGTGTGGGAAGCGTAAAATTTTCTCACGAAGAAGTTTGGTGCATCGATTCTGCGCCTTTTATGTCTAAAACAAACTCGACAGCGGAGTTTTACTTTGTCGTACACGATGTATAGAAAAAGAAAACTGTATAACTGTCAAAAAATTCGACCTCGGAATTCTGATGAATCTATACGTTTTACGTCTTCCTAAGTTCGTATAAACCATTTTTTGAATTATGTTTCTCTGTCAACACGAAATGCGACTAGTTAGAAGAGTGAAATTTGGTACGTCGTCTTTACACCGAAAATGTAGATTTCCAAGAAATTTTGGATGGAATCCGTATAAAGGAAGTTTAAACCTGAAAATAAACGTGGTACAATTGATTGATGCAATCTGTGTCTGCTATTCTTTCTGGTATAAACGCGACACTTGAACGGAGAAATTAAATTATTTAAATTTTTGACCCGAAAATATACGTGTGGGGAGCGTAAAATTTTCTCATGAAGAAATTCGGCGCATTGATTGAACGCTTTTTTTTTTTTTGCCCAAAACAAATTCGACATCGAGTTTTTACTTTGTCGTATATGATAGGTAACAAAGAAAAAGTATTGTAAACGTTAAAAAACTTCGACCTCCAGATTTGAATGAATCTACACGTTTTACACCTTCGAATACCATAATACCGAAAAACACATAACAAATACCGAACACATAATACCGAATAACGCTTAACGAATACCGAACACATAATACCGAATAACAATTAACGAATACCGAACACATAATACCGAATAACACTTAACGAATACCGAATAATACATAACGAATACCGAATAACACATAGCGAATACCGAACGCATAATAACGAATACCGAACACAAAATACCGAATAACACATAACAAATACCGAACACATAATACCGAATAACACATAACGAATACCGAATAACACACACATAATACCGAATAATAAATTTTCTAATTTAAATAAAGAAGAATGGTTAATCTAATATAAAAACTGTCTTAGCTGTACCCACGAAAGCTGCAGTGGAGAGGAGGAATAAGACAACTGCTTTACATGTGAATTTTGTAACTAATATTCTTAAATTGTCATATAAAATAAAATCGATCGCAACTTTTTCGCCGAAAATCGTGTTTTCCTAATTTCGCCTAACGTTACCATGTGTACCCGGTTTTACCCCACTTGAGTAAAACCGTGTAGTTTGACTTTTTTTTATATAAAAATCATTGATAAAAAATAATGAAACTGTGACTTTTCTGGAAAGATATATTGTACTCTGATAAACAATGAATATTTTAATAAAATTTGACTCTCTGTCGAATATTTTAGCTCCAGCAGGGCTTCGAACTTTTATTACCAGGTTTTGCCCCACTTACCCTTATGAATATTACTTCAAAGTTATGTTACCTGTCCAAAGAGCTGTGTCTGGTTTATAATCCCAACAAATCAATACCGAATTTCAAACACTCAATTTGGCTTGATTAACCCATAATATGACAAAACTATTGTTTCACTTTTTCAAGAAACAAAACATTAACATGATGACATGGATGGAATATGAAAGGAAACACTGTTTTCAAAATTTTTTGAACTAGAATTAATTAATTAATTTTAAAGTAGAATTAATTATCTTTTTAATTAGAATACATATTTTATTGAGTTTGTAACTTTTATAGCAGTCAGTACAACATTTAGATACAACAATTAAAGCTGAAATTTCCACTGTTTAAGTAGAAATAGATAAAATAATTAAAAAATTCGACGGGAGGCTGTCTCTGCGAAACGGCCGCTGGGATTGATTGGAGTAGAGTTACTTACCTTAATGAACTATGACTTTCTGTGACTCAAGTTGTTCTATGCGACTAAAGTAGCTCTATGTGCCATTGACCTATGCTCTATGTCCTTTCTCTATTTAATGAAACTAAAACCAACTCAACTCAATTAAATCGATGGAAAGGACAGCTCAATTAAATAACAATTGCTAATAATAATTAATTTAGGACAGTTAATTAATCGATTACTCAACTGTGACTGAAGTAGCTCTATGTGACTTTGACCTATGCTCTATAACCTTTCTCTGTTAAATGAATTAATCTGAACGAATCAATTAATCTGAAATGAATTAATTATTAATCTGTTGAAATCCAGTGAATATACCGCTCACAAGCGATGCGCGCGCTCGCGCGCGCGCATTGGTCCTGTGACGTCATCAAAATTCTTCGTGATTTTCGCCAACTTTGCAACTCGACTGTGACTAAACCGTAGTTACAAATTCTAATATTCCTTTTGAAATCTTCAATGTCTACCTTTCTCTGTTAAATGAAACTAAAGCCAACTCTCTATGCTATTTGGTTGCGGAACTATAAGCGTTTAACTTTAGCACGAAATTCGACAATTCTTGAGTAATATTTCGCGTGAACGTAAGATCGATGAATGAATTGCCAAATGTAATGCGCGCGGTGCATGATCTGCATGCGCGCGCATCGGTCGTCGTGACGCCATCAAAATTTATAGTGATTTTCACCAACTTTGCAACTCGACTGTGACTAAATCGTAATTACAAATTCTAAGATTTTTTTTGCAATCTTCAATTTCAACCTTTCTCTGTGAAATGAAACTAAAACCAACTCTCTATGGTATTTGGTTGCAGAGCTATAAGCGTTTAAAAATACCACGAAAAGCGTCATAATTTTTTCCTTTCCCGACACACCATTAGACCACTCTGGAGAGACGTAAGTCTGCGTAAAAAAACAAGCATCCGCAAAAAAGGGACAATGGTAAAAAATAGGTTAAATATAATTTTTATCTAAATATTACATGTTAGTCTTTATATAAAATATTACATATTACTGCATGCATTTTCCTAGTTACTAAACTCTTCACTGGCACTATAAAACTACACAAGGAAAGCCATATTTTCAGATTTTTTAAAAGAAGTGTTGCCACGTCATTTGAAAACTTCCATTTTAAACTATTCGTTCATTCATTTGCGCGTTGGCACATTTCGCGTGTTAATTAATTTAATTGGTGCACTGAGACAATTAGATTTGATTAATTTCAGCACTGAATTCAAATGAGCAATTTTTAAATTGTGACCACGGACATTTGTTTTCTCTCTTCAGAATTCTACTCTTATTCAAACCTCTGAGTACCTATAATTCAATTTGCAATGCGCATTTTTACTTTCTCGTATACGAAGTGTACAAAGAGAAAGTATTGTAATCGTCAAAAAATTCGAACTCGAGATTTTGACGAATCTCCACGTTTTAGACCTCCCTGATTCCGAAAAACACAATTTTGGAATTATGTCTGTCTGTGTGTGTGTCTGTGAACACGATAACTCGAAAACTATTAGAGCTACGGGGATGAAATTTGGTATGTGGTCTTTAAACATAATTTGTAGGTTTCTATCAAATGTTGGACAAAATCCGTCAACGGGAAGTCTGTCTGTCTGTATGTTCGGGGTCATGCGAACGCTATAACTCAAAAACTTGAAAAGCCAGATGGATAAAATTTTATACACAGTTTTATCGTCATGAATGTAGATCCGTATAAAATTTTGGGCCAAATCCGTCAAAGGGTTGACTGTCTGTCGGTCTGTATAATCGCATACTTGTTCAGTTTTGAAACGAACTCCCTGCGCATGCCTGCTAGTGGCAATGCCTGTGCAAGGAAGGGACGCTCCGAAACTTGGCAGTTTGCCAAAAACCAATTCTGGAGTGATTTTGTAAGGAAGCAAACATTTAGGGAGTCTCGCCAGGTCCTGTTGCGCAAAAGAATGAGCAGAGGATTTGAATTTGTTTTGATCCTTCAAACCACGCGTGGTTCCAACTTTGGTTTACTTGCGACGGAAGTTTATTTGACGTCTTTTATTATTCTAGTTTTCTCTACATGTGTTAGGAGTATACGAGAAAGTTTAGGGGAGACCACTCCCGCTGGTTTTCATTATGAAGGCCTCTACTGTAAAAGTGACGTCCTTGTGCGAGAGTATTGATGAGAGAACACTGCCGGTTTTTTTTCCACTGGAATTTTATTCGCCTTTTTCCCCTGAAAGAAAAGCTGCCACAGAAGCCCTCCTTTCTAAATGAGTGGTGATGAATGCAAAACTTGAGATATTAAAGGAGGGCTTCTCCTCGCTTTGAATTTCTGAACGCATCGATGAAAAAGTTTTCCGGCTGAAAAGCATTCTTTTGTATCGCCTCTTCATGCAATATTCCTCGAGCCAGTGGTTGGAAAATTTTCATATGAATAGCCTTTGTTTTTTTTCCAGCAACTTTTTTACGAGAATAAACTCAGAATTTTTAATAAGGATAAGAGCCTTTTGATTTTCCTTCTCTACTCCCTTCCCGCTTTCTTGGTTTTGAAATCCAAGGCAGGCCAGCTTCTACATTTTCTCGTGCTCACTGGCACCGTACTAAAATAAATAACATTCGTCAAATTTTATTAATTATAGTTCAAATAAAAATAGTTCTTGCATGACAAAATTTTTTTGTTTCAGTTTTTAATATGCGGTGATTGAGGTCGTTTCATGTTCTTTCTACTTCTGCATGAGTATGTGCCTCATCCTGGTTTAATGTCCAGTGCTGTCAATTGGACCACAGCTTTTTCTTGGCTTTGCACCTGGAGGGTTCCAGATTCAAGACCCGATAATACCACTAAAGACCTGCCGTGTGCTTGGGTATCGTCTACGTTAAATCTGTCGTCGAGGATTAAATATCCTCCTGCTGGTTTGGTATGGAAGTATGGGGAGGGGTCTCCTGACTTGGGTGTCGTCTTCGAGATCCAAGGCTATTCAGAATGACGAAGTCCAACCCCAAATAGTTATCATCAAACGGACTTCAAAAGGGGACGTCTAAATAAACTGAACTAAACTAAACCACCACCTTCTGTTGAAGTAACAATAGAATTCATCCTGTGATTTAAATATTTTTTAACCCTTAAAAGCACAGCATTGCCTTTAAGCAACATACCCAGTTTTGTCTTCTAAAATCTTGGGAATAAGACACAAGCTTTAATGCATGTTTTTGCCAATAGGATACATATTGAAATTTTTATTAAATAAATTCACAACATATAGATGGCAGCCTGAGTGCTGATAAAAAGCTAAAAATAAATTGACGTTTTTCACATGAGGCTGCATATTTTTTGCTTTGTTTCTAGGCTTGAGAATACCCTATTTTATTCTACAATGTTGAAGGAAATTCCTTATCCGTATTGTTAGTTATTAAAATTCATCTGTGTTTGGCATTGTAGATTTTTATTACAGAAATTTTTTCTAAAATAAAACCCAGTGTTGTCAGTTGGTAACAAACTGTTTTTTAGCCATAAACCATATTTAAAACAAAATGAGATTTTTTAAAGTTTTTTTTACCATGTTTTATTCAAGAAATGAAAGTAAAAAAAAATCTTAAAATGAATTTTTGAAAAATCGGCCTTTTAAGGGTTAAGAGTCAGTCATTTTTGTTTTGGGAAGATTTATTTTGCAGATTTTTTTGTTGTTGTTTCTGAAAATCCAATAACCGAAATCGCTTTACTTATTTGAGGACGACTGTCACACGGGCGTGCCAGCTGCTTGGTAGCGTTGAGCGTGCTGCCGTCCTCAAAGGGTTAAAGTCCCAAACCGTATATTGTTAGAAAAATCGTACGGTGAAAACAGTGCAACAAGTAGGTAAAGGAGAATAATACTTCATTCTCGAATATTCCGGAAAACACGAAACGCAGGTAACAGGAAAAACAGCACTTGTTTAAATTAGCAATACAAACAGACAGCAATTCACAGATATGAACAGAAACAGCACTTTCAATACCTCTCGGCTTCTAATAACTTACTAACTCCAAAGAGAGATTCCTAAGACATTCGCACTCCAAAGACAATCCCAGTAGATCAACACACCAAGTCGATCAGAATACCCAATGTACTATTTATAGTCAACCCGACAGGCTGCGACGTCACATGGAATCATATGGATAAATCGGGATCTCGACCCCTAATAGAGATATCAAGAAAATTCCAGTACTTTTGAGATCCCACATTTCGTCGCCAAGTTGCCAAAATGGTCGCCAAGGTCGGAGTCAGTGGCTCCAGTATTCTCATACATACCCCTGTAGAACTCTTTTCCCAACCATAAGACCAATATTGCTGGGAAGCGACTTTCCATGTTCGTAACAATATAAATACCTATGTCGTAGTTTTAGTGGTGATTTTCTGAATGAAAACTATAGTTGATCAACAATTCCTTTTCCATTAGTGCCTGTTAAATTAGAAGATTCTGTTATCCAGCTAAATTGAGTGAGTTCAAGGCACGTCTTGCGGGAGAAAACAGAACTTGAAGTTGCAACGCAGTGTAAGACAACGTGCGGATATTTTAAAAACATGCATTGTTATGTTTGTCATGTGATTGTGACGTTACATGGTTTGATTCCGTTATTTAGAAAGGATTTTTTAAATTAGATGTGCGCTGTTAAAGCATAACACAAAATCTCCTCCCATCCCTTTTCAAATTGACAATGAGTGAAATGATTTTTTAAAAATGCAACCAACAGAAAGTACAGTTTGGGGAAAGAGGGGTAAAACCGGGCACCGAAGGACTGTTGCAGCTAAACGATTCGACACAGAGTATGTCAAATTTTATTAAAATAGTCATTGTTTATAGGAGTACAATATATCTTTTAAGAAAAACCATAGTTTTACTACTTTTTTTACTAATGATATTTTTATTAAAAAAAAGTCATACCACCCTATTTTACCCCATTACTGGGGTAAAACCGTGTACACATATTAACTCTATGGGAAATTAGGAAAACTCGATTTTCAGATTAAAAGTAGCAGACATTTTTATTTTGTGTGACAATTTAAGAATATTAGTTGCAAAATTTACATGTAAAGCAGTTGTCTTCGTCCTCCGCGCCACTGCAACTTACGTGGGCCCAGCTAAGACAGTTTCTACATTAGATTAACCTTTCTCAATTATTTAGAAAATACGTCATTAAAATATAAACAATCAACGTATGATGTCTTTTGATCATTTTCATCAGAGGAATCATCGTCACTGACTGTCCCGGTCGCATATTTACAAACCCTACCCTGATAGAACTGAGGCAGGAAATCGGACAATATGATTGGCTCGCTTCGCCGAGAGCCGATGACGTCGTTCTTTGCTCTCGTGCGTGTATTTTTCATTAGTATAATTTCTTACAGTGTGGGATGTTTTAATTTTATGATATTTAAAAAGTAATTTCATTTTTAAAAATATTACAACCCACGGAAGAATGTTTTCTGTGCTCAACTGTGGGAAAACGGAGAAGCAAAGTAGGACGACTCTTGTTTTGTTATGATTGCCGTGCGCTACGTGCGAGATCTGAAAACGACGTCACTGCTCCTCGTAGCCAATGATATTGACTGATTTCTTGCCTCAGTTCTATCAGGGTAGGGTTTGTAAATATGCGTCCCGGTCTTACGTCACTTGGAGTACTCGGTTTTACGCCGAGTGCAGAGGTTATAAAAAACGAAATAGAACCGCGTAAATATTGGACTAAATCTTTATTGTTCTATAGGGTATAAATCCTTAGTAACCGTATAATGAGGTGTAATAAATATAGTTCTTATTTAATAATCATTACATTTATAAAGATGGTTTAAAATCAAGCGAACGTTAGAGAGTTTTCGTCTTAAAACAAATAAATCTTCACAGGAGCAGTGAATTCAATACCTGTAACACGCCACTATGACTGTTCCTTTTTCTTGACTAGTACAGTGTTATTCAGTATCTGTCCTCTAGAAAGAAGACCTAATAGCGCCAGAATAAAGGTTACCCGGTTTTACGTCAATCTCTATAACATAACATAATTTTATTCATAAAATGTTATATATCATTAAAATGAATTCTTTTTATAAATTGCTTAAAATTAGATTAAGTATGACTAAGAAATCAAATTTCACTTATTAAAATTTATTTTTTAAATGAATTAAATTAAACAATCAATCAATAAATTATTTTATTGGTTGTTTATATGCTTTTATTTGTTAATTATTTTATAAATAATGAAAGTATTGCTTCGAAACAAATAAGCGAAACACAGTAAAAAAAATTCCAGACAAATAGGGGGGCCGCGGTGGCCTATTGGTAAGGTCTCGTCTTTGGGGCCGGAGGGTTCCAGCTTCGAAACCCGATTCCACTGAAGATCCGCCGTGTATGGGGCCTGTTGCACGCTACATATGTAGTGGCCAAACGTCCTCCCGTTGGTGTGGCGTGGAAATTTGGAGAGGGGGTGCCAGCTCAGGTGTCGTCCTCGTCATCTGACCGTGGTTCAAAATGATGAGTATCGTCCCCAATAAATAGCCCTCGTGTTGCTTCAAAACGGGACGTTAATATAAGTAAAACTAAATCCAGACAAATAGGAAAGTTATATCCCAGCTTTCTGTTACGCAACCGGATCCTTCCTTATATTTATCCTCCGCGAGAAAACTGGATTTCTTCCTTCACCACTGGAGATGAAGAAAGTTCTGTAGAATGCATCTGTAGAAAAGAATGTAGAATGTATGTGTTTGTAGGATATTATTTCTCACCTGCTGCTGTCATCCCCTTCCATTTCAATTTCCTAAATGCGCGGGAAAGAGACTTCTGTTCGATGGAATATTGTTCTCGGGTTGCAGAAGGAAAGCTTCGCCGTGAATCTTAATATCTTGCTTGTGGGATTTCCTATTTTCATCGACCTACGTTTCAAATGCTGGTGTAATGTTCGAAAGACTTAACACAAAAGGGTGCTTTCTAAGGAACAAGTCGGGCCTGTCAATTTCAAAAAGCCACATTCAATTATCGCCTGAATTCCGAAATATAATTTTTACTTTCTCGTATACGAAGTATACAAAGAGAAAGTATTGTAATCGTCAAAAAATTCGAACTCGAGATTTTGACGAATCTCCACGTTTTAGACCTCCCTGAGTCCGAAAAACACAATTTTGGCTTTATGTCTGTGTGTCTGTCTGTGAACACGATAACTCGAAAACTATTAGAGCGACGGGGATGAAATTTGGTATGTGGTCTTTAAACATAATTTGTAGGTTTCTATCAAATTTTGGAGAAAATCCGTCAAAGGGAAGTCTGTCTGTCTGTATGTCCGCGGTCATGTGAACACTATAACTCAAAAACTTGAATAGCTAGATGGATAAAATTTGGTACACAGTTTTATCGTCATGAATGTAGGCCCGTATTAAATTTTGGGCCAAATCCGTCAAAAAGGGGCGTTCAAATTGCATATTCAATTTCTTTTAACCCGATTCTCATGCGCAAAGTACTGGTAGCAATCTGTTATTGTTGTAAATTTTATTTACAACAATGTAAATAAAACTCGAACCGATCTCATTATTTCAGCAAATCTTTTATTTACGAGCTTTTGCAATTGTTACGATTGTGGTAGTATAAATTGTTTTCTTGGGAATTCAATTCCAAAGCAAAATTTTCGCTTTAGTATTCATTTCATTGCTTATTTTATCTCACCTGCTTCAAAGTAATATTTTTTTGAAACGTGGCAACAGATATTTGATTTCAGGTTTGTTGGTTTGTTTCACTTTCTCGTATACGAAGTATACAAAGAGAAAGTATTGTAATCGTCAAAAAAATTCGAACTCGGGATTTTGACGAATCTCCACTTAGAAAGTAGACGAGAAAGTTTAGGGGAGACCACTCCCGCCGTTTTTTTTTTCGCTTTCTTCATTTCTTCGTACTTTTGAAGTTCACAGATATGTGCGATCAAAGCACACAGTTGCGGACGTCAAAGATTCGTAGCGCAAACAACTAATAAAATAATATGAAAGCAGATGTATATGGATATAAATATTTCGGCTAAAAATTAATTTTCTTCTGTAATTTGGTTCGGACCATTTGTTTGAGCTTTCTTTTGCACATATTAATGGATGAATTTTTTCTTTCCTTAGCAAGACTTCTTGATTCATGTTTTGTGGAGGAAACCAGCGGGAGTGGTCTCCCCCAAACTTTCTCGTATACTCCTAACACATGTAGAGGGGAAAGAAAGCTAAAAGGCAGTAAAACGAACAAGAAAACCTAACGCAGTGGAGAAAAAAATAAGCGAAACGTCATACCACGATTTCCGAAGGTCGTCCAACGCGGAAGTGGAAGTAGAAGCCGGCGAGATTACTAATAGGGCTGGGTGTAAGATAAAGAAAACGAAATTTGCAATTTGAACCCCCCTTTTTTTAACCTATTGACAAAAAAATTGGACACAAATCTACCATTAAGGTAAGAAGGCCACATACCAAATTTCATTTATCAAAGTAATTTTTTAAAGAAGTTATTGCGTTAAAAATATGAGATTATGCAGACAGACAGTCAACCCTTTGACGGATTTGGTCCAAAATTTGACACAAAGCTACATTCCTGATGATAAAACTGTATACCAAATTTTATCCATATAGCTATTCAAGTTTTTGATTTATCGTGTTCACACGAACGCGAACAGACAGACTTCCCGTGGACGGATTTTGTCCAAAATTTGATCGAGACCTTCAAATTATGTGTAAAGGCCTCATAACAAATTTTATCCCTGTAGCTTTAATAGTTTTTGAGTTACCACAGACAAAATTCAAAAATTGTGTTTTTCGGACTCAGGGAGGTCTGAAACGTGGAGATTCGACAAAATCTCGAGTTCGAATTTTTTTGACGATTGCAATACTTTCTTTTTGTATAATACTTCGTATACGAGAAAGTAAAAAGTGCCTTGGCTTGTGTGGATGGATAGAACAATTTTGATTGCTTTTTCTGCTCCTAAATCTAGTGGACTTAAAAATTTTCAATATAATTCCTCTGGGTATTATTTTTTCTGATCCACTTTAAGTGATTCTGTACGTTAAAAGTATTTTTTCCCCTCTGAAATGGTGTCTCTTGGGGATTTCAGACTAAGATCACCTGTGAACCAAGTGATCGAAGTCGAACTGCGAGTCCGATCTGCATTGATTTGAGCATTGCAAATAAAGCATTGCTTCAATAAGCAATTTGTTTTCTGACACGTTGTGTAGTTGTGTGTTCCGATTTCTGATCTCGAAAATTTTCAGAAGCACGATTGCGATGTTTTTGTCGCTGCGGACAATACAAGCAGCAGAACGGGTTTCTTATTGAACTGCCTTTCCTTCAGTATTTTTGGCTTTCCAGCCGATCGTGGGACAATGTGAAAAACGTGTGTTTAAAGTAAGCAAGCCATACGCGTTTCGTCTAGGCAGCTGGTCACCCTATTGGTTCATTGAGTTTCATGCTCGTAACGTAATATTCTTTATCGTTCACACCGATTTCGTGACTGTTAGGAGCCCCCAGTATTTCTGGCTTTCTAGCCGACCGAGGGTGCGGCGTAAAAAAAAAAAAAAAAAATGCTTTTTTTTAAAGTGAGAAGGTGAGTATTTAAAAGTGAGCATGAAAAATAATCGAAAACATTTATTTTGAAATTTTACTTTAAATTAAAATTAATTAAAAATTAGTTATAATTTCTTTGTTAAAACTTGCCTACATCGAGTCAATCTTATTGTTATATTTTATTGAATAATAATTATTTATTTGAAAAGGCAAAATCCTTGCAGCATAGGATGGGTTACAGCACTCCCTTGACTACAATGCACGAGCTGTCCCTGTCCAACGCCCATCTACTCAAACCACCATAAAGTCCACATCTAAACCCTACAGAGCATGTTTGGGAAATGAAAATCCGACAGCAATTTCCTGTACCATCAAATTTGGAGGCTCTTAAGCTTTGTTTGCACAACTCCTGTTGTTCTCCGGACTTCTCCTGTTATTCTCTAGACTTCTCCTTTTATTCTCCAAACTTCGCCTGTTATTCTCCGGACTTCGCCTATTATTCTCCGGTCTTCTCCTGTTATTCTCCGGACTTCGGTGGCCGCAGTGGCCTCGTTGGTAAGCTCTCAGCTTTGGTGCCGGATGGCTCCAGGTTCGAAACCCGACAGTACCTGTATTTGCTATTATAAATGGTATCGTTTAATTGTCCAATGGCTCCTTTGCGGTATCCTACATACGGGTAGCATTGCTGCCATCCGTTTGTGAATCTCGTTGATATGATCTTAAAAAGTATGCTTGAAAAATCGCTCAAAATCTAGCTCTTGGAAATATCGAACGATTTATCATGTAGACGAATTCTCCGCCTCCCCTCTTCGAAGAAGAAGCCTTAAAAATATTTATTTTTACCAAATCCCAGTAGTAGACAACTCTGAATGTTTTTCTTCCTGAAAGTACGGCTACCCATGGACTTTTTTCACTGCAATTCGATGTCAGTTATGAGACTTTTCTCTTCTTTTCCCTGGAGGTTACATCACAATTGGACGCATTTATTCCGTGGGGAACCATATCCAAAATACGTCTTTTAAAATGTAGCTCTTTTTTGTAAAACATTACACTGCCTACTACTAATACGCCACATCGCATCCCCGTTCTTTGAGAGCAGATTGCCCCTGATCTGTTTTGGATGGATGTGAGTGAAAGTTAAAAAGTCCGAGACGGTTCTTTCACTAGAAAAATAAGGATAAAAACGCTTAAAATAATTTGAAATAAAATTTAAAAGGATGGAATTGTATTTGCAACAATCGAATCCCAAAAAAATGCAACAACAAAATTGGTGCTGAACTAAAATTTCACATAATTTTTTTTAACAATGATAGATTGCCACATTCATGGATGGAAAAGATAAAACTATCATCTGAAACAGAATTACATGCAAAGTAGATTTTTTTTTCTTTTCAAAACTAATTGCAATACATTTATTTTCAGTTTTATTCAACTCCTCAGTAACATATTATGATTGACGAGTATTCTAATTACTCGTTTTGTGTTTTTGTTTCGTATTTCTGACACACACATACGCACGCGGAAAGGAAATTTAAAAAGCGAGAGTGTTTTGCCTGCACGAATAAACGACTTTCCCTCTCTTCGAAGGAAGGCGACACGTCTTGCTTTTACCTCTCTGCTGCAGGGGTAGGGGAGGCCCGCGTTTTCTTTCCAGATCCAATATCTTGAAAAAGAAAACAGGAAAAAGAATGTCTCTAACAAGAATAAGAAAAGATCTGAAAAGGAGAAGAAATCCCTCACTGCTCTCCAGAGAACCCATGAAACCATCCTCGATTCGGCATTTTCCGGGATTTTTCCCGTTTTTTTCCTGGAAATGCTGAGCGGTTTTCTACGGAGCAAGGATAACTCGCGGCGAGAGAGAGTGCGCGAGAGAGAGAGAGAACGACCCGGGAAAAAATGGGATGGTGGTCTTTTGGTTGACATTTTTTATTTTAGTTGTAGAGTGTTACTTTTCTTCTCCTTCCAAGATGAAAGATCGTTTTTCTTTTCCTGTTTTTTGTTGGGCACGCAGCCAAAATGACTGTCCCGATGGACCCACCCAACTGGGGGAAGTTTTTGTTTTGAATCTTAACATTGCCGGACTTCCGAGGGGCTTGTTGAAACTTTGAATGGCAGATTTTTTTCTTTCTTTTTTGAATATATCGGAAAGCTTGGTTCAGCTGTAAGAGATTTTTTATCATTAGATGCTTTCGTACGGAAAACATTTTTTTTTCTTTTCTGACACACAAAATCGCGTACATTGAAGCCGAATAAATTTAATAAAAACAGTTTCTGAACACCCACTTTATTAGTGTACTAAAAAGTATATATATTTTCTTTATTCCGTACTTCCCCTCCCCCTACTTCTGGAATCCCAATTCCGGGCTTCCTTACTCACTGCAAATGATGCATTCTTCATTATTAAGGACCTCTGGGTCCAGATTGTCATTAGCGTCAACGTAAGGAAATTCAAATGAATAAATTGAGTCTTCAGACTCAGAACATTAGAAGTCGAGGGAAGAAGCTTAGCTACTTTCTTCTTTTTTGTAGAATTTTTAGAAGGTTTCTTGCGTTTTGTCTTATTAACTTCAGCCTTGTTCAGCTATCAAAGTTTTTGTTTGTCTTCTTTTTCCTCTATCTCCTTTTAAATGAGATGCTCATTTTTCCCTCGAGTACCAGTGAGTTGCAGGAAGGGCAGGTGGCATTCAGGTAGCACGACGAGCTCCTGAATCAGAGTGGAGTTGTTCGTCATCTTACCCTTTTTCGCCTTTTTATTTCAAAAAAATACATTGAAGGATATCAGCTCATCAGAAAAATAAAAATAATACATTATTGAACGCGTTTTGAATAGCTCCTTGCAAATATCACATGTAAAAATCAAAAATACTTACTCTGTGAACGCTATCCCTTACCAAGCAACAACCAAAAGTTGCATAGAAACAACTAAAAAGCACATTATCACGTACTGTGAATCACACTAATAACGAGGTGAAATATTTTGGTGTGACGCGGGTAGCTGGTCGCTAGAGGTGTCTGATGATGCAGGATCGGGGCTGCCATCTAGTGTAATTTTCGAGAAAAATCCAATTCGTCATCTTAGACTCTTCGTCGTCTTACCCGACTTTCCCCTACTTGAGGCAGTGAGAGAAAAATCGATTACAAAATCCCTTCTTTAGAAACATGAAACAAATGAAGTTAAACGAAAGTGTTTATAAACAAGCCCATCGTTCAATACAAATAATAATACTAATAATAAAAGATTCAGAACCGCGTTGTCTGTGCTTGTAAAATTTTGTCAAAAGTTTACTTCACTAAGATCAGAAACTAAAGTTTATTTGGCATCAGCATTGAGTTTTGGTCATCATTTTATGGTTTCTATTTCATTTTAATCTTTCTCGGTGGTTTGCAATTTTTGGACATATGTGTGTAACTGACGGTTCAAGAAACATTGACGGAATAATGTATAGAACAATTAGTTTATTGCTGTTTTTTGGAAAAAAAATATTTTCAAGATACACATTTTTTCTGAACATAGGACAGTGTCGCAAAATAGCCCGCGTCTAAACTAACTAATCAGGACATAGGACAGGTATACAAAATATTAATTAATGCATAAATAAATCAAAGATAACTTATTCTCCATCATTTCTGATGTATTCATAAGTTTCTGAACTACTTTTATTTCTTTTACATTTTATGCAGTGCGCATTTTTATTCGTCTTCATAAAAGATCTATTACAACATCCCGTAAAAGGGTTTAGTTTACATTTATAGTTCCCACTTTATCATAATATTTATCATTATATAAATATATCTTATAATATATATAAGTGACATTTGAGTGCACAAGAAAGTCACAGGGAAAACACTTTTAATTTTTTTTCAAGATTCTACTGCAGCTGCAAAGTTTTACTGCAACTAAGCTACCGATTGCGTCGTCAGCAAAAGTCGCTGAAAAACTTTGAAAGAGCCGAAGATAGAAAACACTTCACTAATCCTCGTAGGCGGCCAAGCTAATAGGATTCCGGGAACTTCCATTTTGTGCAGAACCGTTTTAGGAAAGGGGATTTATTGTGCGTTTTTTTTTTTATATACGTGCTGTGAAGCTTTTCGCAAAGCGCAATTTGTTTAATGCTTGCATTATGTTCGATTCAATCCTTCCCTTAATGCATCGCCTTAAAAGCAAACATGCCGTCTGTGATTAATCAAAATAATTCTGAGTGAACTTTCGATTTTGCTAAATAAGAATACAATGAGATCTTGGTTTCTGTCGATAATCTGTTCGAAAACAACCGGCGACGACGAAAACTCTGACAGTTATTTCCATATGATTCTAACTAATTCGATCTAGACACTGCAAAATACAAACCAAAAACACATTTTATAGAGAATAAATATAGTGTTTAACCCCTTCGGCACGAGCGCCGCATATGTGCGTTTCAGCTTGACTCATCTCAGGGCCGAGCGCCGCATCCTCGCGTTACGGCGAAATTGTTGCTGTGGGCCGAGAGCCGCACATATGCGTTTGGCTTTTGGAACAAAATGTTTTCTATCAGATGGCGTTACTGTTCCATGTTTCTTTCAAAAGATTGGTCCCGTACATTAGTATTTCACTCTCCGAGGTCAGATTGTAGTCGGCCACATGTCTGTGAATCATTATATTAGAATTATTTGATTTTTGAGATATAAACAGAAACACGTGCTGGCGAGTGTAAATAGAAGCGTGTGTTAAAGAGCTCTTTAACTCATTTTGGAGAGATTGGTTTGTAGTTTCTCCTCTCGCCTGGGTTGAGATTTTATGGGAGATAATCTGTCAAGGGTTTTTATGCCTCTCTGTTTTATTTTTGCAGTTATTGCTAAAAGAACGCGTTAACTTTCCGAGGAGGAAATATGTAAATTTTTAAATGACGAATCTATGGATTTTTCCGACGATAGTGATAAAGCAATAAATTATTAGAGTTCCTTAATAGTTATGAATCATCAAATTCTGAATTAGAGGAGGATAGTACTAATATATCGATTCCAATTCCGTCATGTCAGTGGAGTCCTAAAATAGAAGAATTTTCAGAAGGCTTTGAAGAGTTAATTATTACAATTTTCTTGAAGTATTTTTATAATATTGTATGTAAATATATATTTTTTCCTGTATTATCGAATTTTGCATCAATAATCTAGTGTTTATTTAGGTACTCTCAATTATAGGAAAATACACTATATTTTTTTTATTATTAAAAATCAAGTATTTTAATTAATTTTTTTTTATGATTTAGAATATGATATCGTTTACTGCATATTTAAAAATGGTTTCATTTCTATGAATATTATGTAACGCGTACTTTTGACGAAATTTAATGCGTGTTAGGCTTAGCGGGAGAAAATGCTTCGGCTCGTGGGGACAGTTGGCGCTTGCCAGCTTTCGTCCTGTGGGCACGCTTCCTTCAGCGGGCGTCCATCCTGAAGGGGTTAATACTGAAAACAATAAGAAATTAATATTGTTTCGAAACTTTAAAGTTGCTTCCATGACATGTTAATCTTAGGACAAGAAAGAGAGTTTTACAGAGGTTTTACTGGGGGCCAAGTCAATGAACTTTAACCTTGGCGACGATCTTTGCGACAAAACGAAACTTCTAGAAAATTCATGTATTGTGGTCCTATCTCTACTAGGGTCGGAAATATCCAGAACATTCGAGAGATTACGATGTGACGTCACTTCCTGTCTGAAAAGGTATAAAAAAGCAAGCTCTCAAACCAAGAGGGAATTAGTGCAGTCTGGTTATCTAATATACGCTGAGCTCTATTGAAAGTGCTGTGACTGAAATTTATTGTTGATCTCCATTGTTAATTTATACAAGTACTATTCAGTTTTTCTGGAATATTCACGAAATAAATAATTTTTTTTTATTTTCCTACTTGTTGGACTGCATTCACGTGCACCCATCGGACGATTTTAACTATATAAAATGAATATAAAGCTGCTAAACACTCTGGGAGTTTCTGAATGACACACCAGTGAGGGCTTTCTAATCGCCGCTAGCATTAACCCAAAACAAAATATTTAGACTATTTTTCTTGGGCTTATGTCCTGTCAGTCTTTTTTTCTCATGTGTAATGAACGTCCTCTTTTGGCATTTTCTTCTAAAACAGGTCAGTTTCACCACAATTGGAGACTTGTTAGTGTGTGTGTGTGTGTGGGGGGGGGTGAATCCTTCAGCCTCTACGTAATCTTTGGATTGGGACAAATTTTTCGATCCCAGAATTGTCCGAACTCGCGCCTTCGCCGTTTGTTTTCTAAAATTAGCTGCGAGGTCACGTGGGCACGCCAAAAAAATCCGAATCAAACGACGCAAACAGAGACTCCTTTTTCGCTGAAAAAACCGACGGTAACCGAAGTCAACGAAAACCGAGACTCATTTTTCGGTGAAAAAATCGACGGTAACCGAAGTCGACGTAAACCGAGGTTATTACTGTATTTTCTTTTCAATAGTCGCTTTTTTCTCTTAACCAGCGCTTTCCTTAACTCCCCGAGTTAACTATCGGGTGTTTCTTCTCTCGACTTTCTCGTAGGGTAGACAAGATAGTTATTGACACCATTAAGACAATATTTATACTTTAAATCACGGAAAAAATGGTAAAAACAGTTCAATCAAGTTGTGAATCATTGTAACTTTTCCTGAATTACTCAACTTTAAGCTGAATAAAAGGGTTCCATAAAAAAATTCTCTACAAGGGATTTTGCAATTGACTCCCTACGGATGAGTAATTAATACCACAGTAATTACTATCCCTTCTTTCTTATTTAGCTTAAGTTTGCTGTATGAATGGAGTTATGCAACTGAAACTAGGGGAAAGCTTATTTTGTTAAATTAAAAATAAGGGTGCCAATAACTGTCCGAGGTGTTAATAACTGTCTTGTTTACCTTATACTAACACAATGTGGCAAGTTTGGTGCTCCGTAGTGTAGTGAAGATCTTGTGTACCATTTTGAACCTCTTCCTTTTGACTGATTGGAACCGAAATTTGACATTTATCTACAATTTTGGCTACAAGGCAACGTACCTGTTTTCATTTATCTAAGCCGTTGTCTCGTCAGGGTTCATACGCTCCTTGAAAACTCCTTAAAACCCCCTTGAAAACGGTTTTCATTTTCAAGCACTATGGAAAACTCCTTGAATTTGGGTTTTACTCCTTGTAAACTACTTGATTTTCAATTTTTAATATTTCTTTTAATAAATGTGTACTACGTTTCACCGACGAAAAGGATTCTAAATTTCCGCCGTATCAATTACCCAGTATATTGCATTGCTCTTTCCACGTGGTGAGTTGCAACTTTTCAATGGCTCTATTACGTCACCCTGTCCCATCCATGACCTTCACCTCACCCTGTCGCAAATCGCTCCTTCGAAAAATTTATGGCCCTCGCCCACCAACAACCAACCATTGAATGATTCACTGTAGCTGACATTCCAGCCCCCCAATGAAAATAACGTGGATTTGTCTTCGAAGGTCAAACATCGACGAGTTCAAGGACATTGGCAAGATAATTAAAAATATTTAATCAATTTCCTAATCTTTCGAATGCAAGGGATGCTCCCTGGATTTTGTTCGGTTTGCTCAAAATGCCACCCAACGGAAAACGTAACAATGTTTTAAGTACCCTAATATTTTTATGTGCTTTCAAAATGGAACCCAATTTCATGCGTAAATATTGACTCCTTGAAAACTCCTTAAATACTCCTTGATTTTTAATTTAAAACACCAGTAAGAACCCTGATCACCCTGCACTTTCATATTCTCGTGGATGTATACGAACGCGATAACCCTTCGATGGATTTGTTCCAAAATTTGATACAGATCAGCGATTCTGATGATAAAACAATATGCTAAATTTGTTCCTTCTACCTCTTTGTATTTTTGAGTATCGTGTCCACATGACCATGGACAGATAGACTTCGCGTTTCGTCCCAAATTTGACAGAAATCTTTAATTTTGTTGCGAAGGCCACAATTTTCATCCGTCCAGCTTGTTGTTTTGTGTTCACAGACAAATATAATTCCAAAAATGAGTTTGTATAAAAACTTATTAATCGCTTCTTGGACTCTGATCGAAAGTGAAATTATTAAAATATTGTGTTGCCATTGGGAATACAAAAGAGTACGAAAGTTCGGAACCCTATTATATCCAGGAGTGAGTGCAAAATCCCTTGCAAATTTTCATCTTTACAAGCATCAAACATTTCAAGCTAAATCAAGATGATCATTAAGATAATGATTTTTTTCCACCAACATGTCGTCATTTCTGGAGCACTGAAGTTACTTTCACATCCATCTCCGGTCTGCCCAAAAATATTCCCTCATCTTGTATTCACTTCCGCCCCTTCTCCGAATTGATGTTTCGCCGAAATAAAAGACTGCGCGACGGGAATTGGATCCGAGAAAATTTTACGAGATCGCGTTATGAAACAAAAGGAATTTGCCAATCTCTCTCCCCCTTCCCTCTGTTAGAATTTGCCTCCCCCTTTTTTTTTTCTCAAATCGATTCCTAAATAAGCGAGTGGAGACGTCTGGAAAATCGAATTTTGGAACGAGGAAAGGGTGTCCCGAGATCGAATCGTTTCTTTCTTTTACCGAATTCAGGAATGGCGGATGGCAAGCGATGAAATATTTCCAAGCTGTTGGGTGCACTTGCATCCAGCGTCTTCGAAGGATATTCCTCCTTTTCGCGAGATGCGAGTCCACAGGTTGTTCGGCAGTTTCTGTCCTTTATTTCTTCTGCAGTTATGAACTCATTCGATTGCCATTTCACAGCATAACTCGACAGAAAAATATCCTTGCGCTTTTCATCAGTAACTTTTGTTTTAACCACTTAACTTAATAATTTTCTTTGCTATCTAATAAGATCCTTTTGGAAGGGGGCTGTCTATTTCATTCATCTCGGAAAGCATAGCACACTTGAGATGTTTATGGATTCTACTTAATTTTTGTGTTATAAAGCTAGTTAATGATTAAATTTCAGTTTTAAGCCAAAAATGCCATAATTCGATGCACGAGTATTCTCGGGCTTTTAAGTTAAGCGGTCAAAATGATAATGTTTAGAGGTTGGATACTATCTATAAATTGCGTGCCGTGACATGCGTGATGCGAAAATAGTGTTGCGAAATGTCTTACTGCGGGTGTATGGTGTAAACAGTCCAACACGCAGGATAATGGAGAATGAAGATTTATTTACAAATATGCAGGAAACACGTAGCACAGGTACAGGAAACAATAGTTCTTGCACAGATTACCAATGTAAACAGACAACAATTCGCAGGTAATAACAGCTCAGCACTTTGTTATCTAACAACACAAACAGTCAGCAAATAACTAATAACTAGTAGACAATAACTGCACCTTCAATAGCGCTCAGCTCACCAGCTCACACTGCGGTAGAACTCCAAAGACATTCGCGCTCCAAGGCGATCCCGTCGATCAAGACGCTCCTCTGATCTAAGTGCCGTCCTTAAATATTCTCTTCGACAGGCCGTGACGTCACATGGTGTTTTCTCGTCTATTTCCTTTCCTAGTAGAAATATCGAGAAAAGGGTTGCATTTTCGGGAATCAACTATTTGTCGCCAAATCGCCAAAATGGTCGCCAAGTTTGTCGCAGGTGCGAGGTCAGGGTGTCATAACTGTCGCTGAGGTCACTCCATGCTTAACCTTGTAAAACTCTCTTCCCAACCATAAGACTCGCATTTCTGGGAAGCGACTTTCCATGTTTATAACAATAGTTCAGAACTCTCTACAGGGCAGACTGCTGGATCTAAAGCTGCCGCATTTGACACGTAGTAATTTCTTGGGCAGAAAGTACTTACTTCAGAGGGATTTTTTTGAAATTTTAGTTAGATTTTCAAAAAATGTAAAATTTAGTTTTGAAAGAAGTTCAGTTTTAAAGTTTTTCTTCAATAATTTCGGAGCATATTATTTCACAAAAAACTATTTTTTATCTTCTTTAAAATTTTAAAAAATTAGCCTTTTAGTGATATAAAATTTATTTCCGTGCAACTGCTGATGCAGTAGATTTTTACCATTCATTCGGTATTGAAATGCTCAGTACTGTGTTTAATTTTGGAGTCATCTTCCGTAGTATACGCTTTAATTTTAAAAAATAAGTAAATTTACTTTCCCAAAATATTTAATTTTTAAGTATGCAGGGTGGTCATAAATTATTGGATCCATTTCAAACAATAATAATGTTACGACTGCGATTTTTTTTTAAATGAGAGAACAAGTAAAGTTTTCCTTTTTCCAGATAGGTGGAATATGATAACGGCATTCAAAATTTTCTATAACGAGAGATTTCCATACGCAATAAACTACATATCAGCAGAAACCGATGCGCGTTTTCTAATTTTCTGTTTCAGTTTTTCTACAATATCTCGAAAACTATTCAGTTTTCGAATTGCAATTGATTTAACAAATTAAAGAGCGTGAAATTCCCTACAAATTCATGCTTTTATTTTTTTTCTAGCTTTAATAGTTTCGCAGATAATGGCTCTCAAATATGGGAGATGTCCAATAATTTACGACCACCTAGACCGCCGTAACGGCACGTTACCTATCTGAAAAAACTTCTTAGAAAACGCTTTCATAAAAAAACGCGTAGTTGTAACATTATTAGCTTTTTTAATTAGTTTTTGAAATGGGCACATTAATTTATGACTATCCTATAGTTTAAAAAAGAACATTTTATTCTTTTAGTTACTGCATTTACTGATGCGACGATGTTAATTACATTTGTTCCTGTGCACGTCATCGTTGTCAGTTAGTTAAGAGTAAATTACTAAAAATAATACAGAAGTAGACGAATCAAGCCTGAAACTGTATCATGCTACGATATTTCGAACTAGAGTTTCGAATTTTCTTTACATTTTTGCTTCTGATTAATATCAGCATTGAAATGGCTTCAAAGAAAAGTGCTTGAAAATTAGAAAAGCTCAAGCAATTCTCGTGTTTTACATTATACATATCTTACTTTAATATTATGTTGCATATCTAAAAATACACAAAGATTAGAAGATGATGGCCTTTCAGGCCAGTGTGATTTGCAGGTCAAAGCAAAATATGCGCGAAATGTAATGCGACACGTTGATTTTAGAGATAAAAAGAACCGAAATGTTTCCATGATCGAACGGACATATTCTTTTCTCTTGGAGGCGAAACGATATTCCACGGAATCGAATCAAATTTCTCGAATCAGTGGCCCGAAAGAGGAGAAGTAATACAAATCCGTTGGTTAGAAGAATGAGAGTTGGGCCTGGTACAAAATATCTTTCCGAAAAGAAAGGATAAAGATACTAATTGAAGAAGAAGTTTTTCCGGCCAACGGGAGTTTTGGTCCATTCAAGGGAGTATTTGTCCATTGCGAATTCCGGTGGAAGGATTTTCGATCCTTGCGGGGGGGGGGACGAATTGGCTTTGGGAAGTTCTGATCTCCTTTACGAACGGGGATCCATTTTTTGACTTTCTCGTGAACGACTTTTCTTTCTGGCATACAAAGTATAGAAAGTACTGTAATCGTTCCTTTCTGAGCACGAAAAAGACATTTTTGGAATTATTTCTCCCTGTCTGTGCAGACGATAACTCAAAAACGCAATCGGATGCCATTTGGTATGTGGTATTTGCTTGAAAATTGTAGATTTCTATCGAATTTTGCACGAAATCCGTCCACAGGCAAACTATCTGCATGTCCGTGTTCGTGTAGACGCGATTTTCAAAAAACGTAAAAACCATTTTTGAATTTGTGTCAGAGTCGGGCTTACGAAACAAGCACCCAACTACTAGGAATGACGGGAGCCCGCTGCGGCCTAGCTAAGTCTCAGCTTCAGGGCCAGAAGGTTCAGGTTCGAAACCCGATTCCACTGAAGATCCGCCTCTTATGGGGCCTGTTGCACGTTAAGTCATACGTAGTATGCAGACGTCCCACTGGTGTGGTGCGGAAGTTTGGAGAGGGGGTACCAGCTCAGGTGTCTCCTCGTCATCTGACCGCGGTTCAAAATGACGAAGTCCGTCCCCAAATAGCCCTCGTGCAGCTTCGAAACTGAACGTAATATAATTAAACTAAACTAAGAAGGACAGAAACAGGCAAGGATGGTTGGACTGTAAAGATAGCCATCAGATAAAAGACAGCCATCTTCATCGGCGTAGTTGCATTCGGCCAAGTATGGAGTATCGGAATTGAACTAGAAATCCTGGATGCTGTAATCGAAATTATAACTTTTTATTTAATCATTAAGGACTTCAAAGTGAGGGTAGGTAAAGCCGTATCTGTCAGAAATCGAGAACTGTCCTGGCCTAATACGGGAGGTCCGGTCACTTTATATTAGAAGAAAAACATTAAGGGGAGTTGAAACCCTAAGTCTGTTAACCCTAACTCTGTTACTTCGATGTAACTTTTCACAAAATCTGTTATTGTTTCAGGTTTAAAATTTTTTATACAAGTAAAGTACATCCTTCTCATTATACAGAAATGATTTTTTTTAAAAAAATTCAAAAATTTATTTTTCAAATTTTTTTTGTGTCAAAACAAAAAATGTGAAATTGGCTATTTTGATGTATCTTTTCTCAAAATCTGTTACAGATACTTGTTTGAAACTTTTTATACAAGTAAAGTACACCTTTTTCATTATACTGAAATGAGCTTTTTTTTTTAAATTAAAACTTTATTATTTACAATTTGTTTTGTGTCAAAATAGGGTAAAATTTCGCGTTGTCTAATTAAATATTTTCTAAACTTATAAAAATATTAACCAAAAGCTCATTTCAGTATATTGAGAAAGGTGTACTTAACTTGTATAAAATATTTCCAACAAGTATCTATAACAGATTTTGAGGAAAGGTACTTCGAAGTGGCCAATTTAACATTTTTTGCTTTGACACAAAAAAGTTGTAAAAAATAAATTTTGATTTTTTAAAAATCATTTTAGCATAATGAGAAAAATGTACTTGTATAAAAAATTTCAAACATGGATCTATAACAGATTTTGAGAAAAGGGACATCGAAGTGGCCAATTTAACATTTTCGGACTTAGCGTTCCAACTCCCCTTAAAGGTACGAAGACTATCTGCTTACGAAACCCATAATTTTCTGGATTTCAGAACGTTAAAACTCTTCTAAGCTCTGCTTATCAGAAGAGACCGAAGAGATAATCTGTTTTCAGAATCAGAACAAATCAGGGGATTTAATATTTGTAGCACACTCCGACGTCCAGAACGGCTTTAATTCTATCCGTTATTTACTTTGCGAGTCCCCCATCGGCGAATATTAATGATGCTTTCGTTCATTTACCGGGAGATCATTAGTCAGGGACAAAGGAAGCGCTTCCCAGATCTCTCGAGTCATTCATTTGCATAAACCGAAGAGAATCTCTGGAACAATGAGCTACGTTACGAAGAATCGTTCAAGCTACACGGTAGTCCAGACGTAAAGTCTTCATTGAAGATTTAAAAATTAAATTAATTTTGGGACGCTTGAAAAAAGGCCACTGCCAAGAAAACCACCTTACGTCCTTGAAAAAATTCTTCTGACTCGCAAATGACAGTTTCAACATCTTCCTGCGTTTGATGCGCTCCAGCATAAGAACTCGTGCCATTCTGAATAAAGTCAATGGATCAGTTTTAAGGAGATGGTTAACTTTATTGGTAAATCTGAACCATCAGCGAGGCCGCGGTGGCCTAGGGCCGGAGGGTTCCAGGCTCGAAACCCGATTCCACTGAAATTTCGTCGTGTATGGGGCTCGATGCATGTTAAATCATACGTAGTGGCCAGACGTCTTTCCGCTGGTTTGGTGCGGAAGTGGGGTCCCATCTCAGGTGTCATCCTCGTCATCTGACCACGGTTCTAAATGACGCGGTCCGTCCCAAAATAGCATTCGTGTTGCTTCAAAACGGAATTTTAATATAACTGAACTAAACTACGCCGCTGCCAGCGTAACTTTAATTAATTCATAAACGCGATTCGGCATTCTGACACGAATTTATAACTGTTAATTTTCCCACCGGGGGTACGTGGATGAGAAGGTGCCTGATAAGTAAGCGGGTTTTCGCTTCCCTAAAGGGTATAATAATGGTGTGGGGTTAAGTTATTTCCACTCCGATGACGGAACGTTCCTCCTGCGGGAGGGGTTGGGCTGTGTCTGTTGATGGATATTAGGACGCTACCTTCAGTTTCCGTACTAATCTCGAAACGCTCATCATTCAGATGCCCCAGTTGCTTATGCAGGGTAGGGATAACTATAATACAGGGATGGGGAATCTGCGGCTTTACCAGTTATTTACAATTTGCATTGAAATAATATAATTGTCTGTAATATAGTAATAATTACGGAACAATAACTGCTAAATTCTTCTCGTGCGGCCTTCTGCGCAAGTGTCGAAATTTAATGAGGCATTTCAGTGCAACAAGCTTCCTCCATAATGCATGACTGTTCATTGCATCATTGCTTATTGTTTACTTCTATTCGGGGAATTGTCTATACTTGACGGAATCATAATCCCACCCATGCTTCTGTGTTTCTCTTGCCAATAAAATTCTTGCCCAAACTCTAAAGCAGGTGTTGTAAGATCCTCTAAGATCCCCCAAGATCATTAGCGACCAGTAACTTTCCTCCCCACGCCATGGGTCACTGAACAGAGCAGGTGCCTCAGCGGGAAGTCCAGCTTGCCGACTACGGACATCTCATTAAAACGCCGACAGAGAGAGCCGGGAGTCCAGGCTGTCACTGGTGGACTACTCGTTAGTGGAAGTGATTGATAGGGTCATTTATCTCCAGCCTGAGAAACCGCTTGCGACAGGAAAAGTACCAAAAGGTAAGGAACCAATAATGGCTCGCTGAAATAGACTCCACCTACAAAATGGATGAGGATTCGTGGAGAGGCTTTTGGCCGCTCCCCCAGTGGGGAGAAGATGAGGATTAAAAAGAGAAGAGCTGGGATGGATGGATGGAGGGAGATTTTTGGAAGAGGACAGAAAATGAACAAGGGCTCGTTTGTCTATGGTGATGACAACGAGAGACTGAGGACTGAATTCTCGAGTCCGGGCGACGGAAGACCGATTTTTTTTTCTCATTTAGGCCACTCGTAGAAGTGGGCCTGTTTTGGTTGTGGACCGAGTGGGCTGAAGGAAGCCGGAATTGTAAACCATAATTTTATAATTTTTCATAATATTCTTGTATTTAACCAACATCACTTCTCAATAAAACTCTTGCACGCACGTGCTAATATTTTCAAAAAAGAGTATTTCTTGGCTCTGGACCTTCCTCCCCAGAGGCCTTAGCTGTCAAACACGTTACAGTGTTCCCAACCTTTTTTTATCTCGCGAACCCCCTGGTTATTCTTTTTGCTTTCGCGTACCCCCTAATATCCAACTCCCCTCCCTCAACCACCCGTCTATGCAACGAAGTTTTTATCAATAATTTTAAGGTCAGCTTCAAAGTGAAATGACTCGAATTAATAACATTTGCTGAACTTATTTTTAATTTTACATTTTATTCCATTTTTACAATAGCATAATTTCAACGCCAAAGTAAATGAAACCAATGTTGTAATTATTTCCTTTTAACGTGTAAAGATAGCTAAAAATTGCACTTCCTTATAATTAACTATTCAAGTTGTATAGTTATTAAATAGCAAGTATTCCACTTGGAGAAACACAATTCTCTAACTTTTTAAATCCTTTATGTTTTCTTGTTTCCGCCATTAACAGCTTTGATTTCGTGTACCTCCAGGGGTACGCGTACCACAGGTTGGGAACCTCTGCTCTGAAGAAAAAGGAAGTGTTCCTCATAGTAACAAATATATTTACCATCCTGATGTGTAATGCATTATGTAAACTTAGCCAGCGGGAGTGGCCTCCCCAAAACATTCTCGCATACGAATAACACGGGTAGGGGTAAAAATACACCGCGCGCCGGAAAACGTGCGGTATTCCCTAATTTGGGGAAAACACTTGCTCCAGCGTTCGCAGCTTTTTTTTTTTTTTTTTGCGTAGAATGGGAAAAACCGAATAGGTAATTTCAACGCCCTTTTTGTAACCGATTTAAATGAATATTGGAGATGAATCTACAATTAGGGTTTCAAGACTACATACGAAATTTCATTTATCTAAGTAATTTTGTTAAGAAGTTATGCCGTTCAAAAGTATTCGATTATAGAGTCCGACAGACGGCTAACCCTTTGAGAGATTTGGACCAAAATTTTATACGGACCTGCATTCATGATGATAAAAATGTGTACCAATTTTATCCATCTAGCTATTTAAGTTTTTGAGTTATAGAGTTCACATGAATGCGGACAGACAGACAGACTTCCCGTTGCCGGATTTTGTCCACAATTTGATAGAAACCTACAAATTATGTGTAAAGATCATATACCAAATTTCGTCCCTGTATTTCTTATAGGTTTCGAGTTATCGTGTTCACAGACATAATTCCGAAATTGTGTTTTTCGGTCTCGGGGAGTTCTAAAACGTGGAGATTCGTCAAAATTTCGAGTTCGAATTTTTTGACTATTACAATACTTTCTCTTTTTATACTTCGTGTACGAGAAAATAAAAACTATCATTGAAATTCAGCTTCGTTTTGGAGCTAATGCGCTGGAGGAATCGAACGATACGGCGAAATCTCTACACCCATCACTCTGAAGTCAAATTTGCGTGCAAGATCGTCTCTGCGTAGCCACGCTCTCCATATTTTAGATGGGAATGCATTTTTACGGTTCAATAACAACAGCTCTCGTGATAAACGAGTAAAATACAACGTAGCGGTCTGCTCATTGAAAAAATATACGATAATAAATTGCACCGTCGAATGGTCACTGGAGGGTGATATCGAGAAGAAAATCTCAGGGATTTGCGAGGATTTGTCGGTCGGAAGGGTTTCTGGCGTGGCTGCTCAGAGAATCGATGGGCTACTCTTCAGCTAATTATGGGAGCGCGATGCAGAAAATCCTTCTCTTGAACGCGACTGTCCGACCGTAAAATGAAGAGGGCCCCGCTGCGTCATAAGGTCCAGTGGCCGTATTTGCTTTGATGTTCTACTGTTTTTTTTATTATCCGTATTACCCGCCTCTTCTTCTTGCTGCTCTTTTCAGGATTACACGAGGGTTGTTCGATAAGTCCGCGGGAGAAAAAGTAAATAAACAAATTTTTCGGGATAAACAAAGTTTAATTTTCAGCATAGTCTCCTCTGAGCTTTATATAGTCCAACGACGATCGAAATTTTTTATTCCTTCCATTACTAATATAATAGCCCAGACCTGTTTCTTGGTAACGCTATGATGTCACCAACAATAAAACTCGCGCCATAGCACTGCGAGACGTTAACCTACATTATTTCATTATTAGAGCACCTAAATTTCAGTAATTTTAAATTTAAAAGAGTGATTGTCGTTCTAATTTCAAATCTAATAGCTCTAAAATGGTGAAATAAAATTAGCTATCGATTGATATAAAATTTATCTCGCTATGATCAATAGTTCCCGAATAATTTTAAATTATATTAATCATATATTTCAAATTAATTTCCGTTTTTTAATAGAAAGTAGTAAATCACGTCAGTGGCATATCATGCGCGTGATATAGTTTGGACGCCAAGATGCATCTCATTATTTATTGCAATCGTTGTGATATAATTTGATAATATTTTTTGGCAACGTTTAACAAGCAGAGAAGTGCTTTGTTTTTATTAGAATTTCGAAAAAGAATTCCTTTGAAATTTTAACTTCTGACTTCCGTTTCACAAGCTGAGAATTTCATGGTTACTGAATTATAATAAAATTGTTAAACAATGAAAAATACTTCACACGGAATGTTGTCTACCAAGAGGAGTTTTGAATACAGAAATATGTAAATAAAAAATATTTCCTGTCACAAAACAAACGTTTATTTTATTTGTTTTGAATCAATGTTAAACATTTCTCTCGCATATATATCTATTTAAACACGTCAAATTTGGCGGGAAATCTCTCGAATGAAGAGGGAATTGGCACCCTTCATTTTACCATGACGGGTGATTTTCTAGTGTATTAAGATTTGTCCAACCTTTCAAAGTAGGCAATTGTTCCGGCAATCAGCTCATCGTTCGATAAACATTTCTTTTGCGCTCACAACTATACGAGTCTTGAGTTGGGGCATGATCGTGGTGAAAAAGAATCTTCTCTTTCATCAGGCAAGGTCGTTTTTCCTTTATTTTAAACTAGAAGATTTGTGCTCGTCCAATTGGGACAGTAACAGCTAATTCGGAAGCAATTGGGACAGTAACAACTAATTCGGAAGCAATTGGGACAGTAACAGCTAATTCGGAAGCAATTGGGACAGTAACAGCTAATTCGGAAGCAATTGGGACAGTAACAGCTAATTGGGAAGCAATTGGGACAGTAACTTTCGTTTTTTGTTTTTTCGGAGTAAAAATAATGCTAAATCCACTAACAGAAAAAAATGCATTACCAAATTCAAGATTAAAAAAATGCTGAATTGATGAATGAAAATCTTTAAGTAAAAGAAGCCTTTCGGTATAAGAATGGTAAGGAAAAAATATTAAATTTAAAATAAATAAATATTGAATTCCAAAATTAAGTACGAAAAAGAAAGAACCTTTTAACAAAAACTAAACTATTCTAAATCGTTCTACCTGCATGAATGAAATATGAAGAAATTAAACGACATAACTTCATAACTTCTGTTTAATATTGATGGAAATTAATATTAAATAGAAGTTATTATTAATTTAATATTAATTAATTAATGTGCACGTCCGTCGATGAATCAACATGAAATAAAAAAGAGAGAGAATGCTTTGAAGATCTTGTAATTTAGCAAAAAGATTCAGTATTTCCTCAGAGAAAAAAAGCAAACAAAAAAATGCTGAAAGATTATGTTAATGAAAGAATCAAAACAGTATATCTGTATATGCTAATTTGTAGACATAGATAGACCGTCCGGATCTCCCCCCTCTTTGCCACGTAGCCAAACCAAACCACGTGACTGCGTTACTTCCACTTCTGGCCTTTTATATATATTAATGATTCAAGAAAGAAGCATAATACTGTCCGGTAATTGTTTTGCTCTTTTCGAAAAAGTCTGAGCAGATGATACCATGAACATTCCTGAAAACTGTGGCCGTAACCTTTCCAGCTGAACGAGCGATTTCCTCCTCTTTTGTTGGGGAGGAGTGTCAGAATTCCTGCTTGCAATCTATTATTTTGATTGCTCTCTGGTCTTGGATGGATATTGATGAAGGATCCGAGTTTCACCCATTGATACAAAACGACACAAAAATTTCTCTGAATTCCACTGAAACAGCTTCGGATTTTCCTAGCCACACTTTTTGATCTAGAGAGAGATATCGCGAAACCATTTTGTGGATAGCTTCTCTTGTGTTCACTCAAAATAGTATGTAAACTGTCATTTGAGATTAGCAATTTCCTGCATGATTTAGAAATAGACTGAAAAGTCTAACATCTATTTTTGCTAAATCGCTTCAGAGCTATTAAAATATTCACACTGATTATTTCGATTTTGTTGAACGGAGTTATTAAAAGAAAAACATTGTTATAAAATTGTTAAAAAAATTACAAAATTAAAAAAAACTAATAAAATTGAAACTAATTTTGAAAGATTTATTAAAATGCAAAATAAAATTGCACGGAAATGAATTTGGTATACTCTTGCGAAGCTAATTTTTCAAATTTTAAAATGGTTTAAAAATAGTTTTTGTCCTCGAATATCCTCCGAAATTACTGCAATTAAATTTGGTAGCAACGGTCCAACGGTTTGCTCTGTATTGCATTTTGAATGATTTTCTCATCACACATGTTGCAATTTGTAGATGCTATACCGATCTTTAAACATTATCGTGTTAAAAAAATTAAAGAAATCTTATGGAATTAGAGATGCTGTACATTTTGCGTTTTCTTTCTAACTAAAAAAGTGGTACGATCTGTGCATACATTTAATATTATGTTAGCCATGTCATCATAATCTTTCTGTTCAGCTTGAATTCATTACTGAACGGAAAATGCACTGTCTGCTCAGGAAAATAGAACTAATTCTTTCTAACTAAAATAGTGGTAAAATCAGTGCACACACTTGATGGTATACCAGCCATGTCAGCTGAATCTTCCTGTTTAGCGTCGGATTCATCAATGAAAGGTAAATGCACTGGTTGCTCAGAAAATAGAATAACTCTTTCCAACTAAAATAGTGGTAAAATCGGTGCACACACTTGATGTTATGCCAGTCATGTCATCTGAATCTTCCTGTTTATCGTTGGATTCATCAATGAAAGGTAAATGCACTGGTTGCTCAGGAAAATAGAATAAAACTTTCTAACTAAAATAGTGGTAAAATCGGTGCACACACTTGATGTTATACCAGCCATGTCAGCTGAATCTTCCTGTTTAGCGTCGGATTCATCAATGAAAGGTAAGTGCACTGGTTGCTCAGAAAATAGAATAACTCTTTCCAACTAAAATAGTGGTAAAATCTGTGCACACACTTGATGTTATGCCAGTCATGTCAGCTGAATCTTCCTGTTTATCGTTGGATTCATCAATGAAAGGTAAATGCACTGGTTGCTCAGGAAAATAGAACTAACTCAATCTAACTAAAAAGGGGGTACAGTTAGTGCACACACTTAATTTCATGCCACTCACGTCATTTGAAATGTCTCTGATCGGCGCGGCATTTATTACAGAACGGAAAAGGCGCGGGCTCCTCAGGAAGAGAGAAAAGGTGCATCTTTTCAAGAGAGAGGGGATCGGGGGGTGGACCAGCTTTTACGGAAAGAATCGCCACTGGAGACGAGGGTTGCTTAACGGAATCGATGGCCGTGAGAGAAGAAGCAACTGTTTCCTTCCAGTTGCACGCTCTGCTTTCTCCCCAGAAGAAGAAACCTTTCAAACAGGAAAAAATTTCATCATGCATAAATAAAAGGAACACTTTCATTTAACCACTTAACTGTTTTGCCTCGTACGTGCGCTATTTCCGATATTTGCGTCACTTGCCCGTATGGTGTACGGGCAAGAAATGTTTGCGTGCTTCGTTATTATTTTGCCCGTATTTTTTTCCCCTTAACCCTTTCCGGTGCAAGACATTAAATTTTTTGAAATAACATCATGAAAAAACATCATGAATTCGTTTAGTTTATTCTCAAGACATAGAATCTACAAAAAAAAAATTAACTTGCATCATTCTGAGGGGGCTCATACCCCTTTGGGGACACCCCCTCATATGAAGACCCTTTAGATACAGGCACCTTGATACGCTCAAAAAATATTGTTCATTCCTAAAGAAAATCATAAATTAAAACTTCAAGAATATTGGAGGAAAATTGTCGAGTGAATTTGCTAAAATTGTAAACGGCAAGAACTCAAAAAATTTCCTATCTCTGAGTCAAGGAATTGTCGCATTTTTAATCTCTAATATTTCCGATTCGAAAGCGAAATTTATAGTGCTGCCATCTACATTCTAAAAGGAGTACTATTAACTGCCTTTTCGTGCATCTTTCCGGGTTTCAAAGTGGATTGGGATTTTTTAAGAAAATTTTAAAGTTGGTGTCCTCTTTTGTGACCACTGCCCCGGAAAGGTTTAAATTAGTTTATCCTGTTACCTGCTTTCTCAAACGGGCACGACTTACTTCCCCCCCCTCCCTCGTTTGCGCATCTCCAGCGTTTGGGAATCTTCAGGATTCTAGGTGCAGTTGCATGTAGTGGTGTTCAAGGGAAAGTTGAATGTGCGAAACTTTCGCACGGGTTGACTGGTTTACTAAAATTAGTATTGTTTAAATTTGTATTTAATTTAACAAATTTCCTATAGCGAAAAATTTCCTCCCAGTTCTATAAAAATTATATAATATTAGTTACCAGCTAGGGAAATTTACAAATTTCCTTAACTTAAATCCTCAATAATTGTATAGTTTAGAGTAACATATAATCAAGCGGATGGATATGTGTCTTGCATTAACGCACTACTTGTCATGAATTAATTAATTTTTGAAAAATGCAGCATTAGAAATTTTTAAGTGATGTTTCACTAAAATAGATATATCTGGAACTGTGTAAATTGGATTTGATTCCATTTGCATAACTTGGCATTTTTAAATTAAATCCAACGAGTATTTTACTTGCTTACTTTCATTCAATTATTTAAATATGTTTAATCTAGTGCTTATATTACTGCATTTCATGTTCAGGCATAAATTAGCTTTTAACTTTTTTCCCACATAGAACATTCGTTTTTTCTGATCCGTTTTATGTCTCATAAGTATTGGTTTTTAAATTCCTGATTTTCGCGTTTTTTAAAACGAATAAATATTCATAGTTTGTCTCTTTCAATGAAGTAAAATAAATAAATAAACAACTTGTCTTTTAATGCACCATTGAAATGAATTAATGAATGATTTTGAACTTTTGAGTCGGCAACTGAGATAAGAATCATCCCTTACGGCAATTTTGAGTGCATCATTAATCAAAAGATGGCGCTCAAAAATAAGCCACAATCTCTCGCGTTCTTCAGTTTCTGTATTACATATAATCAAAAAGAATATCAACGTAAATTAATGCAAAGTATTATTCTTGTGTAACACCGCCTGGAGCCGATTTTTCCGCGAATATCCATTGCCAAAATTTAAGTTTAAACGGAACGTACCTCTAATTACTCTACTTTAAGGCGCTGTTAGATTTTTTTAATTCATAAATCTACACGAATCTAGCTTCCCGGGTGATGTACCAAAATGTATTCTTTAATCTCTTCATATTTAAGCCGGATTAGACACATAACTCATTACGTTCCACAAATATTTATTTTCACATCTCGCCAGCATGTATACACAAAGGAAGGATAAAGGTTTGTTCTCCAGTGTATACTCCAGAACGGGGTTCTTATCTTGTGCCGGGTTATCAAAAATTCAAATCTCGAATATCACACAAAATATACACAAACATTAGAACCCATCACGAACAAAAATACAGACGAACAGTTACCAAAACACAAAACAGAATTCGAGAAGAACTCTAAGAGAAAAGTTTAAAAGAAGATTATTTACAGAGGATTAAAAATTTCGTTAGAAAAACGGGCATACTTCAAATCTGAAATAAATACAATTGAATGTAGATTTAATTCATAAATATACACGAAGCCAGCTTCCCGGGCGCTGTACCAAAATGTATTCTGTAATCTCTTCATATTTAAGCCTGATTAGACACATAACTCGCTACGTTCCACAAATATTTATTTTTACATCTCGCCAACATGTATACACAAACATTAGAACGCATCACGAACAAGAATGCAGACGAACAGTTGCCAGAACACAAAACAGAATTCGGGAAGAACTCTAAAAGAAAAGTTTAAAAGAAGATTATTTACAGAGGATTAAAAATTTTCGTTAGGAAAACAGGCATATTTCAAATCTGAAATAAATACAAATTTATAATATTTAACAGAAAAAAAAGGAATTTATTCTCATGTAGTTTTAAAAATTGAGCATATCGGAGATAGAAACGAAAACAAATAATAGTTTAGAGCTCTTACTAAACCCTTTTTTCTTCGTTAAAAGCGATGCCATACATTGCTAAAAAATGTATCCATTATTAAAAGCTCGAAATTCCCAATGTTTCGTAAAGATCGAATTAATTAAGTAAAAAATTGCAGGTAACCCCATATAAGCGAAGCTAACATAACATCGTTTCGTTCCAGATACAGAATTGACAATAGTGGCTATCCCTAAACAACGTGCAACATAATAAAAGCGTCTAAGAAACAGAAAATCTCACATTTGAAGTTAGGGAAATCCCGGTATAATTTGAGGCGTATAAAAGAGCTTTTAAAAGTTTAAATCTCATTTGAACTTAGGGAATATCAAATTAAGATCCTTAAACTGTAAGACGCTCCAAGTTTTAGGAAGAGCTACGCAAGTGTTTAGCACAATAGGGCGAAATAAACATTCAAATACATTAGAATCCCGGGAATCCAAACTAATTGGCATTGGCTTTTGTTCAGATTCCGTGGAATTCGGATTATCCGGAAAATTCGGTCAAATACTCTTGATGTACCAAATGCAGTAGCGTGCTCTGTGCAGGCGTTCGGAAAGAGCTAGCTGCGATTCGCTCAGTACGGTGGCAAACAAGTTGAGGGTAAAAAGAAGATATCTGAGTTTGTTTCTACTTTTTAAGGTGCTGTATCCATTCTTAAAGACCAATTCCAATACTTCTTTTATGTCAAGAATAAACATTAGATTTGTTTCTGATTCGTAATTGTTATTTTGCCTTCATTTTTCAGTAACAATTTTTCAGAAAATTAAAAAAAAAAAAAATGTTCAGATTATCCGAAATTACAGATTCCCGGGATTCTACTGTATAGCAAATTTTTTTTTGCGAAAAAACCCAGGGTAGAAGCTAAAATAATGATGTAGGAATTTTAAAGGCTAATGATATTTTGCCGAAAGGGGAACTGCTCCTATTGCGGTGTTTAGGCATGATGACAAAGAGTACCTTATTTAATAATATTAATGTACTAAAGTTGTGGTCCTGCCGTTATAATTAAATATAGTATATCGTCGCAGTATTATGAAGAAAACCGAATATGCACATCTTGGACGCCTTCCTTTCTACCGATTGGGACAAAAATTTGAGACAAGTCTAAAATTTCGGTAGCAAGACCACATACCAAATTTCATTCATCTAAGTCGTTGCGCTTTTGAGTTATTGCGTACATTTACACGCTAACAGACAGGCCGAGAGATGGCCAACCCATTAAAAGAAATGGTTCAAAATTTTAAGCATATCAGCAATTCTGGCGATAAAACCATATGCCAAATTTTATCCATCTATATCTTTTGCTTTTTTGAGTTATCGTGTTCACATGCACAGAGACGTGCAGACAGACAGACTTACCATTGACGGATTTCGTCCAAAACGTGGTAGAAACCTAGAATTTCAGTGTAAAAATCACGTACTAAATTTCATCCTTCTTCTTTTCACCATCATTCAATTTTTTGAGCTATCGTATTCACTGACAGATAGACTGACACAATTTCAAAAATGTTTTTTTCTGATTCAGGGATGTCTCAAAAGGGAGATTCATCAAAATCTCGAGTTAGAATTTTTTGATGATTACAATACTTTCTCTTTGTATACGAGAAAGTAAAAATATTTTTTTTTCTGGCTCAGGGATGTCTCAAAAGGGAGACCATCAAAATCTAGAGGCCGATTTTTTTGGATCAACTTATGGTCTATTGTACCTTTGAATCTGTATAGAACTATTTTTTCTCCAACCTTACTAAGTGAGGAGAGAAGCGGGCGACAGCTTGTAGGATGGTGAGAATTCTTCCTGTGTTATAAATTGTCATGATTATTGGCTTCAAGGTAGTGTGTTTCTTGAGAATTTACAATGATGAGGTTGTTTATTCTATAGATGGATTTGATAGGGAATTTCTTTGGCATTTCATTAATGATGCTTTCTTCTTTTAAGGCTTTTCTTCTTTTTAAATTTGCAACAGTTCCGACAACTTCTGTTGGGGATACAAGGTTTTGTTGTAGTTTTAATTAGTGAAGCGCGGGAATTTTGTAACAGTTTTTCTTACGGTTTTGTCATTTTCCTAATCATTTTGTCTTCTGCTTAAAATTTGTTCATATGAAATGAAAAGGTAGACGGACAGTCAGTATGTTTAGTGTTTACTTCCCTGTCATCGAGTACCAAGGGGGTCATTTTTAAAAGAAGCCTCGATGATAAATAGCTTTTCTCTTCTGAAACCCATTTCCCGATCTTTTGGTAAGAAATGGCCGTTCTTCATATTCGTTAGATTCCGTTTAGAAATATTACCTATTGCAATGGCTTTCATGACGGAAAAATTTCTTCGATTATGGAAAAAAGAAAGAGAAAATTTTCAAAAATCGTAAAAGCGTGATGCACTGAAAACAATAGGAGAAAGATATAAAGCCACAATGATTATCATAAGAAACGAAATGTTATTAAACATTCATCATATAAAATATATTGTAAATGTGATTACAATTCTAATTTAGTTACAGCTTTTCTACGTGCGCTTCACGATTTTCCGATTTTTGTTCTCTGACCTCCAGAGTTTTGAGAAAAAATTATTTTCTTTTTTAATGCATTGGTTAAAATCTTTTTTTTTAAGTTTTTTTTATGTTTATTATTGTTAATCTTATAAAAGTTGATTTAATTTTTGGGAATGACAGTTTGCATTATCATTTTTTTATTTTTTTATCAAACCAAAAAGGCATCCGTTATTTTACAATAGAAGACCTTGTGCAAATACAGAAATAAATATTAAAATTAAAAAATTACGCATTTAATATTTAAAAAAATATTTTTTTAATTTTTCAATAAAAATTATACAGCATTATAAAACAGAAAACATCCTATGCTTAGAAAATACATGGGTCTACGCTACGTATGCATCCATGTAAAAAGGTGCTTAACTTTTTTGCTAAGGTGCTTAAAAAGTCCTTAAAACTGCTTACTTTTTGCAGCAATGGTGCTTAAAAAAGTCCTTAAAAGCGCTTACTTTTTGCAGCAATTTTTCACTACGCACCCTGGGACTTTAAAATTCAAAATGATTTTCAACCTATGATATGGCACCTTGTTGGAAAGCTAACAACATTTTCTTCCACCATCTTTCATCCTTATAGCTTCCAATCCTTAAGAAATTAAAAAGAGAAAATATCTTCTTTTCCTTATCTCTCCAGAGAAAAGGAACCTTATCTTGCCTTCCGGCTTACTGACAAGAATTATTATTTTCGGAATGGGTATTAGCTTTGATCAGACTCCATCAAGTATTATCCAGACATGTTGTTCATTTTTGCACATTTTCATTTAACATGAAGTTTATAAGTTTATCACGCTTGTAAAGATGAAATTTACAGTCAATTTTTCCCCCACTTGCTGATGTACCAGAATTTTGAAATTTTCTACACTAGTGGGTTTTCGACGTCGATATGCTATGTTATTATTTTCAATCCTTAAATCAGTTAATCGATTAACGTTATGAAATTTTGGTAAAAATTATTTACAAGAATTTTAATAATAAGGTGGCAGTAAATTTTATCAAATGCAGTGAATTTGATGAAATTTGATTTCAACATTTCATATTTATAAGAATGAATTATAAATCCAAGACTTAAAACTAGAAAACGATAAAAAAAATACTAATAAAATTGTGTTTTAAAAAATTGTTTTTGTTCCAAAGATGTAAATATTATTCCAAAATTCTGGGCTGGAATTGGATTTCTAGAAATATAATCCAATCATTGCTTTCATTTCTTTTCTGCTTCTAAAATGTAAATATCATTCGAAAATAATAACATACGTAAAAGAAATAAACAGACTTATTCGATAGAAATTCATTTTATTTAACGTCAAAACATTCGTAATTTTCAGAGATCCTGATTTTTTTATTACACAATGTACATAAATATTTAAATTTGCGTGATTCGATCGTATCATCGTATTTATCATTTGTTTTGAAACTATTTGCTTTCGAAATTTCAATGAGATTATCGTTTTCAATCATTGTTTCTGTTTTTGTACTAAAATATAACTTTCAAATAAACCGAATTAAGTCTGTGCACGCTTGTCTGTTTCTGAATTTATTGGATGCGAAGTCATTTTTCTTATGCCGCGTTTCAGTCCGCAGTCTTTTCTTTCAGCTTTTCTTTTGCACATCTTCTCCAAAAGCGTCTGCGATGCGTCCGCTTCTTTGCAAGCGATATAAATGTATAGATTCTTCAAATGATATAAGATGGGGCATCGTGTGTTCGCGAGATTAAATTCCATCTTCCTTCTTTTCCGATTTAAGTTTCAGGATAGCGAAAAATCGCGTCAATATTCTTTGTCGTTGCATTCTTTTGAGGACGTGGGTGCATTCTTCAGCGAATTCTTGCCGTCGAAACATTGCCGGCAATCAAGAATGGAATGCTTGACCATAATTTTTCGAAAATCCCGAGAAGTGCGCTTTTTATCCTTCAGTCTTGCCAGTGCTTATTGCGGAGATTCGGACATTTGTGTATCTTTTTACCGTCTGGTATGCAGAGAAAAAGTATTTTAATCGTAAAAAAATTCGGCCTGAATAATTTAAATGCATATCCGACGTTCAAGATCTTCCTGAATAAATGTAACAAGCTATTTTGGAATTATGTCTGTTTGTTTGTCTGTTAATAAAACGCGGGTAACTACTCGTAAATGGATGAAATTGGCATTTGCTTTTTACTCTAAAATTATGCATTTGCTTAAAATGTTTCACCAAATCTGTGTCGATTTTCTTCTCTGTACAGTTTTATGCAGTTAAGCTTTGGAGTAAGTTTTTAGCGGCGTGCCTTTTTGTTTTCGTTCTACGCAGCAAGCCTGGCACTTTTCGAACGAAATGCCACCGTAAGGTACCTGCCATTTACGATCACTCCACGCCATTCCATTTTTTAGTCCATCCATTTAAGCCGGTCATTCACGAGCAATCCACGCCATGCAAACCTGTCCTTTTCCAGTAACTCCGATCCCCTACTTCGCCCTATTACACCCCTACCTTCTCAGACTTCCTCTGCGAACTTCTCGCTAAAGTGTAGTGTACAATTTCCTACCTACGCGTTCACGAAAGAGCCGCTCTCTCCAAGCCTCCCTCCCCCACTAACTACTTTCGCCACATTTCCACAGTGGGCCCGCAGCACCTATTCCAACTGGCCTGAATTTATGGAAATTGAGTCGAGCTGGATACCCAACCTTCACGCCATTTCTGACCGGTTTCGATATTGAGGATTGGTTTTGGCGTGGAGTGCTCGTAAATGACTGGCTTAAAGAAGCAGTGGACCTCAATTCTCTTCTGCGCATACTCCGATCGTTTTGCGTCGTGCTGCCATCTTTCGGGAAACAAGCGCAAATTGTGTACTAGATCTTATATCACTCCACCTTCCCATTGTTTGCTCTCTCCCTATTTACTAATTGTATTGGTTTAATGTGTTTTCTTGTTAACTTTTTGTTCTGAAGTAATTTTTAGGCTTTAAATTAGGCTTCAGGGAGGGTAGGCGCCGTAAATCTAGATAAACATGATTGGCAAGTCCCAAGTCTTGCTGGCCACTTTGATTGTTGGATTTCCAAATTAGGCTTGCCTTTTTCAAGTCTTTTTGGATTTATTTTTATAGGCAATTTTTATATATTTTTAAGTCATAATGTGATTATATGTTCATGCTCATTTTTAAGTATGCATATATTAGTTAGTTTTACTTTATTTAGATTATGGTTAAAATTAAGGGTTTTTTTGCAGTATTTCTTGTTTAACAGTTGGGCAAAAGCGCCCAATCCTCCTCTACTAAAAAAAAAATCAGCTCTGTTCACAATCTTCACCGCAGCGGCCGATGTAAGATCTGCTGCTGTGTTGACACTTCCACTGTCTACACACTGTTGACACTTCCACTGTCCCTCGCCGATCCTGCCCACCCGAAGGGTTTAGGGCCAAAAGGAATCGGCGGGGAGAGGGGTCCCCCAAGCACGCCGAAGGAACGGCGGGCCCCGGTCCCACGGGCAAGATTTATTGAGTCGAATTAAGTTTACAAACATTGCCCTGTAACAGGGGCAGTAATTAAGGACAATATAATTGGACACATATAAAAGAAAAATATCGAAAATGAACAAATCTTCGCCAAAAGGCGGAATGAATAAAACAGGTCTGTGTATAAAAGATTTGCCGCCACACAAACTATGCCCTGTAACATGGGCA
>BGPR01012065.1:15863-46304 GCA_013235015.1 Araneus ventricosus
TGACACTATCTATGTAAAATTTTCACCAACTTTGCAACTCGACTGTGAATAAACCGTAACAACAAATTCTAAAATTATTTTTGCAGTCTTCAATGTCTATGTTATTTGGTTGCGGAGCTATAAGCGTTTAAAAATACCACGAAAAGAGTCATAATTTTTTTCCTTTCCCGACACACCATTAGACCACTATGGAGAGACGTAAGACTACGTCAAAAATCGCGCCAAGAAGCACATTTTCAGTCTCCAGAGTATGTTTGTGCACAATTGGCAGCTCTAGATCCGACAGTCTGCTCTGTAGAGCTCCGATAGACCGACACAAACAATTTGATTTTATTATCAATTTCTGGTCTACGAAGTACAAAAAGAGAAAGCACTGTCCTGCCGCCACGAGAAAAACCCTGAACTGGGTTGCCTCAAGTAGACGAGTCGAAGAAAGAACAGAAGCGGGTATAAAATTGTAAGGAGCGCCAAGTTGTGACAACCCTTCACCACCAAATTCTTGTAACCCTAATGACGTCTTGGAGCTGGACGCCGTTTTGGTTAGTTCTGTCTGAGTAGCCGCGAGGGAGGTCGCATGAAAATCTCTGTTGTGAATCGCCGGCCAATAATGGTCGTGGCGAGAGCTGGCAGGTTTTGCCAAGAAGAGTACCGGTCTGAAGGATCGGGGATGTGTTTAATTCTGAATTAGCAGCTCAGTTTGTGGGCTAAGTGTACTGAAAAGTATATGCGTCAATCATCATGTAAATATCATCACTTTTGTAAGTTTTCCTTGTGCCGTGTCCCATAGTTGAAGTCAATAAAAATCTGAGACCAAAATCTGTTAGTCTTTTTTGATGTCGCCATCCCTGACATTAAAGAAACCCCACGCGGTGGATGTTATAAAAATCATCCACAACATTTGGCAAACTAAGCGCACTTCGTTAGACGAGGAATTCGATTTTGACCGAAGTACAAAGCAAAATGAGGCTTCCGCCGGTTCTATCTACGATAATGCAATATAGCCTTTTCCTTCCCCTCCAAAATGCAGGGGAATATCCTGTTTCCATAACGATCGCCACCGGCATGTCTGGTGTTTGGGGTTTTTCTCGTGGCGGTAGGACAGTATGATAATCGTCAAAAAATTGACCTCGAGATTGTAAGAACTCTACACCTATTAGACCTCCTTGAGAAGAGAAAACTATTTCTGTTTGTCTCTCTGTAAAAATAATAAATAAAAAACGCCAGGATTTTGTTTGGTATGTGGTCATGACACTAAAATTGTAGATTTCAGTCACATTTTAGACGAAATCTGTCTATGGGAAGTCTGTCCGTCCACGTCCCCATGGATGCTAAAAGAATGAAATTCAGCGCATTGTTTTATCATCAGAATTGTAGATAAAATTTTGGACAAATTCCGTACGCAGGTTGTCTGTCTGTCTATTCATATGTATGCGAATGCGATAACTAGGGTTGCTATAACTGCCAAGCTCTAATACGGGACGTTGCAGCGCTAAATAAATAAAACATGGAGAAAGTGGAGTAGGTAAAGGTTTATTTTACTCTGATAAAAAATCAATAAAGTTTCAGCAATCTAATAAAATTAATACGAAGAATAATAAAAATGATACGAGGCAAATCCTTTTCAGCCCAGGTATATTTTAGAGGTGATTTTACTTTCTTAATTATATCATTTTCTTCTTACACATAATTATAAAATTGGGCGCAAGTCGTTTTATAATTTTGATGACAAATCCAAATTTTTTCCGTTGTCTCCACTGACTACCTGTTTCTTTCGTCCGAGTATTGAATTGACATTAGGGAAATATTCTTTCCACATTTGCATTGTAGGGTGGAATGGCAAATGCGTATTCGCATAGCTTTATTAGACATGATTTCTGATCAGCATAAGGGATAAAACGGGACAAATAGTAATACGGGACTGAGTAGTGAAATACTGTGACAGTCCCGTATATACGGGAAGTATGGCAACCCTAGCGATAACTCAAAAACGCAACGATTCAGACGCATGAAATTTAGAAAAGAATGCGTTCAGAATGTGTACTCAGTTTTCTTCGCGATACTACAAAGTGCATAACGCGCCATTTTGTGTTTGTGTACGAGAAAGTCGATGGGAAACTCCCGCTGATTAGTAGCGATAAAGACAACCAGTGCGATCACGTTCAGGGAAAATAACCGAAACCCTAACCACGAGATGATACGAAGCTGTAAACACAATTTTATCACCTTTCGTGCCTTCTCTATACTGATAAAGATGAAAATCTGTCTGATGGCGATCTTCTGAACAGATCGGTGAACCTAAAGCTGCCAAATGTGGCACGTGTATACTTTAAATGCTGAAGATAAGCAACTCGGGACGATTTTTTAAAACTTTTAATCAGATTTTAATTATTTAAAAATTAAGTCAAATGTCGGCGTTTTCGACCACTTTTTCGCCAATAATTTTCGGAAGAATCATCCCCCCGAAAATTATTTTTATATATTTTGAAAGTGCAAACAATGATCTTTCCAGTGATATTACTTTAAGTATTATACAATATTGAGTCTCAATTTTAAAAATACAATTTTTTTAAAATTATTTTGATTTGCGATTAAGGTCGCTCTAAGGTTACGCGCACCCTCAGGCACAACGGCTCAGTTTCGATTTCTAGCAGGACGAAATCGTCGAAATTAAAAATTGCAGAACCTTGAAATTTGCTCAGTTTAAAGGAAGAGGACTTCCGCTGTTTCCTATGCAATTTCAAATGATTTGATTGGATATTTTTTTTATTCTTAGCAATCTTAGCAATTTTTTTCATTCTTTCCATTGTTTTCTATGGAGGAAACTGTCGCATCCTATCCAAAAGTTAATAATAATTAACATTTTAAATATTTGCTTATTAATATGTATTTTCGGGTATAAACGCCAATGCCTCTAAAGGTCGTTAAGAAGCGGAAGAATTCCGTGATTATAATATAACTGTTATATGAATACCATTGCATTTTAAACTAAACTTATTTTTAAAACTTAAATTGTGGCAGTTTTTACAAAAGCATTGAGAGCCTTCATTTCCTAGAAAGACTTCATGGAAATATTCCAAAGCATCTCAAATATTAATTTTTAAGGGTAAAAGATAGGTAGGGTTGCCACAATTGCCAAGCATTGATCGGGACGTTTAAGTGCTAAATAAATAAAACACGAACAAAGTGGGGAGGGGATGATTTATTTTACTCTGATCAAAAATCAATATAGTTTAAGCAATCTAATAAATTGAATACGAAGAATAATAAAAAAGATACGAGGCAAATCCTTTTCAGCCCAGGTATATTTTAGAGTTCATTTTTTCCCTTTAAATTATATCATTTTCTTCTTTCACATAATTATAAAACTGGACGTAAGTCATTTTAAAATTATAATGGTAAATCAAAATGACTTCAATTGTCTCCAATGACAACCTGTTTCTTTCGTCCGATCATTGAGTTGATAATAGGGAAAATATTCCTTCCACATTTGCATTGTGGGCTGGAAAGGTAAAGCAGTGTTTAGGGGGGAAACGGGACAAAAACGGGTCAAATAGTAATACGGGACTGAATAGTGAAATACTGTTACAAAAATCGTCCTGTGTGTGTACGGCGAAAACAGTTCAACAAGCCGGATAATGGAGAAAGGCATTTTAATATCAAATATTCCGGAAAACACGAAGCGCAGGTAACGGTAAAAACAGTACTTGCACAAAATAGCAACACAAATAAACAGCAATTCACTAATAATAACAGCAAAAGCACTTTCAGTACCGCTCGGCGTCTAAAAGCTTACCAACTCGCACTGCGGTCGAAACTGCAAAGAGAGATTCCAAAGACGTTCGCACTCCAAAGGCGATCCCAGTCGATAAACACGTTCAAAGTCGATCAACACTCAATCCTTCTCTGTCCTCCGAGAGCGGTCCTTTTATAGTCTCCCCAACAGGCAGTGACGTCACATGGAATCATCTGGATAAATCCGGATCTCGGTCCCCATCAGAGATATCAAGAAAATTCCAGTACTTTTGAGATCCCACATTTCGTCACCAAAGTCGCCAAGGTCAGGGTCAATAGCTCCATTCTTCCGGTATTCGCATACATACCACCGTAGAATTCTCTTCCCAACCATAAGGCTAACATTGCTGGAAAGCGACTTTCCGTGTTCGTAACAATACGGTGACAATCCCGTATTCCCGCATATACGGGACGTTTGGCAACCATATATAAATATTGTCAAATGAATGATGATACTGAATGCCGTTATCCACTGTAACGTGATGACCATATTCTACATTTAATCAAAATTGCAAAAGAGAGTTTTTTAAATTTAAACTTAGTCAATCTTTTGTGAAAAAAACTTTTAGTGTAAATTGTTTACTTATAAATAAAAAGCATTTTATTCTCAGCAGAGCAAATTTGAAATAACTAAATAAAAAGCATTTTATTCACAGCAGAGCAAATTTGAGATAAATTTCAAGCCTGGCCGAAGAGAGACAGAAAGAGAAAAAAAAAAAGCGGGAGGTCTAGTCACATTTTTAGTACTATTGAATGTTTAAAGTTTGAACATATATTTTTGAACCAACATTCTATTTACGCTATTTGCTTGGTGTATATTTCTATACCAGCTTTACCCATAACATCTTGTGTTTCTGAGGTCTGTTCTTAGCCCAATGAGCTGCATTTGCGAATTGACACTTTACTTTACTCTACGACATACCCCTACCTCCTGAGAGGGGTGGGTGTGCGTAGTAGAATCTTTATTGACCCCCCTCCCAAAAAAACGATGCATTGAGTACATAGACATAATACATATTTCGTTTTACAGCCCTCCTCTCACAGATACAGGGTGCCCCAGCTGGTAATGTTTGAAACGAATCAGAATTTTAAAACAAATTAGAGTGATGAAAAGATTTTAATGATATATATTGAAATTACATAGTAGGCAATTATTGATAAAGGGGTTCAAAGTGACCGCCTTCTTTAACAAGGACAGCAGTGAGGCGGTTTCTGGAATCCATCCATCATGCGTGAGCGGACTTCGCAGTCGATCGTGTGGACTGCAGTCCTTTTGCCAGGCCAGTTCTTGTTGTGAAACTTCTCCTGCCATGTCCGTTGCACTGCCTTAACATTTTCATGTCATTTCCAGTACAATAAACACTCGAATATTTGTTGAATATTTATTCATTTTCTCTTGTGACAATCACAACTGAAAAACACACTTAAACTCACCGCTCGCTAATGAAACACACACCTATACAATTGCCCGCTCTAATGATCATGCGCACCAAGTTTGGTCTCACCTGCTCTCAGCTAGCGCCATCTATTAGATTATTTTTCAAACATTACCAGCTGAGCCACCTTGTATATGACCTAGTATAGGCGTCGCTTGTTTTACACCTAAAAATTCGGCAGAGAGTGTTAAATTTAACACACTCTCTAGTATCTTTTGATTATACATTAAGGATTTTGCATCTTGATCTTTCAGAATGTTTCTCATATTGATATTGGACAGGATTCAGGCCACAAAGGGTGTACTCTTGATTTGTAATCTTACCCTTGACAGAAAATGTTGTCCAATTTGGAATCTTTATGGCGAATGGTCTTCGATAAAGTTCGCCATTCGATTTCTCATTCATTTCTTCCTTTTTGAACATTTTTTACTTTCTAAATTAATTTTTATGTGTTTTAAATATTAATCGTTTTAAACTTCTGTTGCCTTACTACGCTAAAAGATGTATTGTTATCGTTTATGTTTAAATCTGCTGTTTCTTATTTTTACTTTTCTTCCTTTTTTAATTTTAATTTTTGTTTAGTATATCTATTACTTGTATATGAGGCATTGACATTTGAATATAATACTAATTTGTAATTCTCAAATGGATGTTAGTAGTATTATAGAAATACATAAAACATTTTAAATAAAGCAAACGCATTCGAAAAGACCTAAACAGTAAAATTTAAGTATACAAAAACATAACATTAAGCTTAAAATAGCAAGATATTTCACCAGGAATGGAGCTAGAGTTTGCCCGCCGCGGGGGGGGGCACGATCTCCCCGACAGGGGGGACGAGTGTGATGAAATTGGTCTCAAATTTTCGCCAGATTATTATTTATCGACTACAGTTGAATAGCCCGTACGAAAATTTTTCTCCGGCAGGATACAAAATTTTCCCCCGACGGGGGGGGCACAGCATCCCCGACAGGGGGCTCTTGCCCCCCCCCCGGTCTCTCTTCTGGCGCCACCCCTGTATTTCACAGCACAAAACTCTGTCATTGAAACCGCCAACAATGCCAAATAAGTGATAAAGAGAAACTTTTAGTAAACCTTCCGGAGAGATGTTGCATAACGTGACGGAAGAAAGGCAACCCTCGCGCGCGAAAAGATATTCAGCCGAGGTAACGTGGTGCAATCCTTTCGCCCTGATTATTTAAACGTGCACAGTCGAAAATGCTCACAAATCAGCTGTTTGACCGGCTCAGCACACAGCAGACACAACAAACAGGAAGAAAGGGCAACTGTAGACTTTGCCAACATGGGTAAGCATATTTTAGAATCAATGTGCTCGTTTCAGAGTCGCTATATTGGCTTTTTTAAGGCCAAATTATAGCAAAGGACTTGGCCTTAGGAATTTTCATTTGGCCTTAAATTCTTTTTTGGATTTATTTTCTTTAATGACTTTTAGAACAATTTTTAATTACTTATTCTATTGTTTTTAATAAATTTTTGATATTACACATTTCAAATGATATATAATGAGCTGTCAAACGAAATAGCTCCTGAATAGAACAAGGATGTTTTAAGTTTCTTTTAATTAAATTTTAGTTTAATAATATAACATTGAACATATGCCCATCAAGTGGGATTCATTTTCATGAAGGATAGCTGTTTTTCTAATAGCAAATGACGTTTTCATTTAATTTGTCAAATTTGGCCTATTTTGGCATTATTTTTGAGAAGATTTGGCCTTATTTTGCTATTTTGATCTGCCAACCCTGCCTCATTTAAACTGGACGAAGTAATATTTTTCCAGAGTTTCTTTTGCGAATTGTTTATGATTTAAAGCCGTTGTGATGCAATAAAGTTCGAATTAAAGTGTAAAATTGGGAGAAATCTAACTTTTTATGTTTATCCGATAAGTTTTTTGCAAAAAAAAGTATTTAGATAAAATTATTCTGAATTTATGAGATTTTGTTTGTTTTATTCGGGTTATTGGAATTCTAACTGTATTCCTGTATAATTCATGATGTGCATAATTCATTTTAAGAGATTTTTTTTTGTTCAAATTACATTTTATAAGAAATTTTGTATTATATTCCATTAAGTATTTGTTTTCTACAAAACGTGCTTTTTGATCTGCTCTAAGTGTTTATTATTTTGTATGAAAAATTTGTGTATTCAACTTTTAATTGTTGTCTTTAGAAATTAAGAATTTAAAATGCTGGTATAAGTTACTCAGATCGATATATTCAAATTTGATGTGCATTATGTAATTGCCTCTAAGTTATATTTAAAACTAGTTGATATACCTGGTGTTTCTCAGGATAAAAATACTTTTATCTCTAACATGTTTAATGTAAAAGACACTTATATAGTACACAAAATCCTATTATCGTCTGAAACTTTTTAAATTAAAAAGATATTATCAATTACACTTAACATTTTTTAAAAACCACCGACGCTCTTTTTCTCCTTAAGCTATTGATAATGTTTGAAGAAAGGTATAAAATTTAATTAAACATTGCAAGTAGCAACTCGAATCCAAATAAATAAAATGATTTCAAATATTTGTAATATTTTCATTCAAGAGGAATGGCAAAACACAAGATAAAATAATATTTTTTTATGTTTGGAAATAGTTTTTAATGAATTGTGACTAAACTTTGTGAAACCTTCCATTTGCTTCACATTATTTGTGAGCAAAATTTGTAGAAAGTTTATTCGGTTGTTTGGCGTACAAAACAAAATTGGCGTTTCAGTTTTATTTATATAGGTTAAGAAAATTTAAGATGGCTAAAAGCATCAGCTAGAAGCTTTTATTTGTCTTTGCGTTTATTTGTTTTTGAAATCAAGGCGTCATATTTTGTAGCAACTTCTGAAAATTCGTTTAGAACTAATTTTCTTCTATTCTTTTATTGTTATAGAAAAGAAATATTTGGAAATACAAAGGTAGCAGTTTTAACAAAGTATGCGAATGCGTTATGTGATTTAAAATTCATTCTTTTTCGTTTGTTTAAAAATAATTGTTTCTTTAAGAAAGGAAAATTGCTCACATTATTATAAAATTATTTTAGCTAGATAAAATGTTACTTTAATTATATAAAGGAATAGTTGTCAGAAAAGAGCACAGCAATGCATGGATAAAAGACATGTTTGAATAGATGTTTTTTTTAACTTTAAGATGATGCAAAAATGTGGGTTTTTTCGCATAAAGGTATCTTGAATCTGTACTTTTCCGTTAGCAGGGCGCAAGCGAAAAATCGCCAAATAATGTAGAATTCCGCCAAATTTCTTACAACCATAAGGGGAATGTTTGTTTGGGGCCATGTGCTCTATTCTCTGAATTCATTCAAAACAAAGCAATAATTATAAGCATTCTTTTTGGTAAAACTGTTTTGTTTACAATTCATTAATATTTGTTTATAGTTGAACTTATTTTGCTTACTATTAATTAATATTTGTTTATAGTTGAACGTTTTAGACTTTTATTCCGTTGACTGTTTTGTAATTAATATTTGTTTATAGTAGAACGTTTTAGACTTTTATTCTATTGACTGTTTTGTCATTCGCTTCGTTTGGCGACTTGCCTCGCGTTTGATTCACAATTGGCGACATTTGCGCCCGGCTAACGGAAACGAAAAAGTACCCTTGAATCATCTCCGGGATAACACTAATATTACAAAATCATTAAACAGTATCAAACCGACATTAGAAGAGATAACTTTGGTTATTTAAGGGGATTTTTATAGATACCCAGGGAGAACATTTGGTTGCATAACACCGAAACAAAATTATCTAATCAATGCTAGATATTTAATTTTTTCCCTACTTTAAAATTATTTGAGTTTTCATACTTGGTTGACATCTGGTTATTTACGTGACTCATTTGATTTGTTTTCAATAGTTTTTTTTTATAAATCTATTAAGTCTTTTATTTTCGTATTCTTTAACCAAAATGTGAATGTTTTTTTTCTACAACGTTGAATAGATGAAGGATTCGAAGATCATTCCATTAGTTACATAAGAACGTTTTTTTGAACTTATAAAACCCTCGACAGAGTAATGTGAACACTTTAGGAATTTCAAATTTTTCCGAATCTTTTTTTCTTTGGTCTTCGACCATGTAAAGAATAGGCTTGAATTCACATTTTGCAGTGAAGATTCGGTCGCGAGGGCATTTAGGGGATCGACCAGAATTTGATGAAGAAGAAAATGGTTTAGGTCTCACCCATTTTCACAGAAAGCTAATAATGATTTGCAATTTTCGTCAATGGTTTTGTTTGATGTGCTCAATATTTGCATCCTTTTTCGTAAAAAGAGTACGAATATTCTGGAGGAAATAAAGGTTTTCTTTAAAAAAATACCAAATTTTCCCGCATGTGTTTTGTTTGTAACATGCAGAATTTTCAACCAAATTATATGAAACTTACAGAATACTCGATAATATGTTAAAAATAGTAGTAAAATTTAAGTAGTAGTAGTTTCAAAATTTAAAGTAAGTACTTCGAATTTTAGAGAAAATATGAGTATATATAGTAAATAATATTTTACTGCGCATGTGCAAACCGAGCTTAATTTTTCTCTCATAGCTTCAAAGCCATATATATAGGGTTACTTATAAAAAAATTCCAGCTGAATACCGTTAAGATTCAGAAAGATATTGGCATTGCTCTAAAAGAAGCTAATGATGAGGGTTCTTGCACAAACTGATATTTTTAAAATTTGAATCTTCGAAAATTAAGTATCTTTATAAATTAAACTCATTATTTAAATTGCATTTCAACGATAACTATTCGAAAATTAGAGTTTAAAAATTATCAGTTTATGCAAGAGTCCTCGTCATTTGGCTTCTCTTAGAGTGCAACCGAAATTCACCTCTCTGCAATGCCAATATCTTTCTGAATCTTAATGGTATTTAACTGGAATTTTTTTATAAGTTGCTCTATATATCTGGCTTTGAAGTTATGAGAGAAAAGTTAAGCTACGTTTTGCACATGCACAGCAAAAAATTATGTACTACAAATTACTCATACAGATGTATAATATTATATATCTTTGAATATTAATATACTTTCTAATATTCAAAATATTTCAAGTTTTAATACGATTCTTACAGATTGTCGAGTAATTTGTAAGTTTCGTATAATTTGGTTGAAAGCTCTGCATGTTATAATCAAAACACATGCGGGAAAATTTTGGGATTTTTTAAGAAAACCTTTATATGTTCCCTTATATTCGTGCTGTTTTTACGAAAATGCATGTAAATATTGCGCACACCAAATAAAACCATTGATAAAATTGCAAATCATTATCAGTTTTCTGTGAATTGAGGTGAGTCCTAAATCATTTTCTTCATCATCAATTTCTGGTCGGGCCCCAGTCTACCCTCGTGACTGAATTTTCACTGTAAATGCGAGTTTAAGGCTCTTCTTTACATGATCGAAGTTCAAAGAAAATCCATCCAACCTTTGGGGAGATAATCGAAAAAATGTTCAAATTCTAAAGTGTTCACATTTTTCCGTCACCCACCTGCATATGCAAATAAATATGTGATGATATTTTAAGTTGTATGTATTAAAATATATCCACCATTTACAAAATCTTTAAAATAGAAAATTAGATTATCTTGTGTTAGCTACCGTAAAAAGTTTAGAAATGGAAATTTTTCTTAATTTTATTTTTTTATTACAGTTCACTCTGAAGTAACTACTATCTCTGTCTCATAATAATGGTAGCAAAGTGAATATTTAAACGGGAATTATTAGCGAATGCAGCTGTATGTTATGTTGTAGCGCAAAATTGCGAAACCTTCAATCAAAATCAATGTTTCATGACATTTGTCATTTGTTTTCACACATCTTTCAATTTTTAGGTTAACCTAATTATTACGAATTATAACTATTTTTCTAATTTCATCCGCTGATCCAAATTAATAGTTTTATTGCAGTTGAATATCAGCCCATTGTAAAAATTAGATGAAAAAAAGAGAGTTTTCAAGCAAAGATCGAGTTGCAATTGTCCAACTCGCGATGCATCAAAAGAAAAACGAAAAGTTGCAGAAAGGTGCAATTACGTTAGCTGCAAAACAATTTAAATGCAAAAGAATGACCTATGATGAATGAAACTATCTGAACACTCAAAATAAAAATTAGGAGTACTATTTTTAATTTATTGTTTAATTTAATCTGTTTTTTGATAATAAATGTTGCGTTTTGTATTTATTTTCTTTTGCTAGTATTATTATAGGACAAATTAAATTCCTCAACTGCTACTATTATTATGTGACAGAGGTAGTATGTTTTATGCAACAGATCTAATCGAAAAGGAAAAGTCGGAATTTACCAAACATATAAAATCAAATCTCATTTCTTGCAGGTGAAATGAAAGAGTCATTGTGAAAAGTAAATTTCACAAAAATATTAGTTTGAAGTTCATTGTCAGCTTACTGTAAAAACTAATATGCAGAGTTCAAATCTATGCATTTGGATAGCAGTTTTCTTCAACTGTTTACTGTTATAGAAATTTTATAATCAATGTCTGGTAGACATTCTGTAATATTTTTACATGTAAAAGATAATTTTTCTTAACTCGTTTAACTTTTATTTCTTTTTATATTTTTCAGGAAAATCCAAAGAGGGAATTTTCTCCGGCGATTTCGCCGCCAAGAAAGAGATCGATGTCCCAGTTGCCCCTTGCCAAGGTTGGATCAACCCTTGTGAGTTCTGCGACAAGAGGTTTGGCGACTGGGTCGAGGCGAGTGAAGAAAATCTCGCCAAAGTTCCAACAAAGCCAGGAATTTTAATGGTGGGCCTAAGGAGCAAGAACAGCACTGAAATTGTGCACATAACCCTAAATTCGTGCGACATCCAAAAAATGGGACAAAGCTGCGTCGATTATGTCAAACATCATATTGCAGACAAAAAATCCAAGGTCACCAAAGCTGCCATCGTGTGTAGGTGGATGACCTGTAAGAGCACAGACGTTAAAGATGTAATCCAATTGTATGCTCACTGGTATAATAATGGTGTCCTGCCAAGATTCCTCAAGTCCTGGCCAGGTTTGGACATTCTTCAAAAGACAGACAGCCTTATGTTTTCAGATGACCTCCAGAAGTGGTGTCACCCCCCAAAAGAGCCCTTTTGGAGGAAACCAAAGCCACTGGCTACAAAATTGGCGGAAGAAGTGAAAGGCTGCAACTGGACTCAACCGTGCGAGATCTGTGATATGTATTTCAGTCCGTGGAAGAGGCTGGATGATGTTGTCGCCAATGGCCTGGCGCCTGACAGTGATGGTTTGTACATGGTGTCCATTTGCTATGGAAAGACCAGGGAGGTAGTGGACATTGGTTATATGGGTGATATCCTAGTCAATATTAAGAAAAGTTTACAACAGTATTTTCTTAGCACGTGCAGTGTACTAAAGAGAATGGAATTGGCGAACAGAAATGCTTTCTATGACGTGAGGTGGATGGTGGTGACTGATCCGGAAAGCGATGACGCCTGTTTCCTCTATGCGCATTGGCTAAATGCGGATGCCTCAACAGGTTGTTCGTCTTACTTCATAGATTATAATTTTGGAAAGGTGCAGAGAAAGAAGAAATTCATCGTCAGGACTCGTGATAGGAAGTGGTGTTACGAGATAGATGCTTTTAAACAAGTTAAAGAATCTAAAGCTAAACATAAGAAACGTATTTTGAACGATCTACGGGAAGATATGTATTTTCTAAATTATGGTAGATAGCAAAAAAATGTGATTTATAATTATATTTGTAAATAAAATTTATTTTTTATAATTTTTTACAAGATTACTTTCTCTCATTTTCACTGTACCATTTTAAAGTTGAAAGCATTCTTTTATCTGATGCCTATTGTAAAAGGTACATATTCTATAGTGGCGAATCCAGGGGGGGCTATCGGGCTGCAACCCCCCAGAGCTCAGTCAAAATACTTAATTTTATTTAAAATCACTACAACTGTTTGCTCTTAATTTCCCTTTTTTAAAAAAATGATAGAAACGTGACAATATTGTTTTCTGGCTTGACAGGTTCGAAAATTTTCCTACTTTTCTAGTCATTCCACTTGTACTTGTAGCGTTGACGCGGTCGGAGACATTTTTTTGGCCAGTTATTTCATTGTATTTTTTTTTATTAAATTATCGAAAGTATTGTATTGTTTTTATGATTCTTATTGTCAGGTGTGTAAAGTTAAAGTGTTTTGGTTTAAATAAGGCTTGACATTCGGCACTATGATACAAAATTTTTATGACCTCAGCCCCCCCCGACCCAAATCCTAGATTCTCCACTGATACTCTATAAATTAGCAACCATCTTAAGTAGATACAGATTATATAGTTTGTAGTGACGGCAGAGAAACGATACCCAGAAAGAAAGTACTGAAGACATCACCTTTGTAATATAAGTTTTAAAATAAGTTTGCGTTTCTGTATATATAATGACATCAATTTTTAATGACTTTTTGAGGCAGTTTTAAAATAAATCCGCAGCTTATTAAGTGAAATTCGTCTTTATTACAAGAACACCATTTCATGGGAAGGTTATTAGATTAATTCAGCATAATAAATGATATTTAAAAGTGTAATCCGTCATCATATTTGCGGACAACGCGCTAGTTAGAATCGGAACAAAAAAAAGGCAGTTAACAATGCGCAGAAAGCTTAAGTACCCAGAAATGGGGATTCCCCGAAAAGACACGTGACTCGAAGTGAAAGAAGAAATAATTAAAGAATGAAGTATGTTTAAAAGTAATTAAGGATAAGTTACGGTCAGTGTGGATAATAACTGGTTAAAGTGTATAATAGATACTCCACTTTAACTGCTCATTATCCATAATAACCGAATAAAGTTATAAATGATTATCCAATTTAACCGGTTATTATCCACAATACCGATAATCCGCAGTGGTCGTTGCTTTTTGAGTAGTGTTTAGATTTAAACTAAATTATTACACATTATTTATCAAACTTGAATATTTAATTTAATTACAACAAATAAATAAGTGGTATATTCTCCAGACAAGATTATTCTGCCCTGAGTGAAAAATGGGCTTAAGATCATAGCTAAAATGTAAATCTATCAAAATAATATAGTAAATCTATCCAAAAAATAAAAGTAAGTTTATATAAAATAACAAAGAATTAACAAAAAAAAGACCGAAAAAATGGCAAAACAACGAAAATGGACTGCATTTTATTGCAATAAAAGAAGGTTTTATATTGTAGTAATCAGATTCAATATAAATAATGAATATAAATTTTTGTATCACGTTTTTAATATAAGAGAAACATTAGATTTAAAGATTTGATGAATCAATGAAAGTGGTTTGACTTTTATTACAGCATTGCAAACTATTGTTGAAAATTATGCATGAAAATATATTTAAAATATTGTCAAATTTAAGGAAAAAATGGTAGACATCTAAACTTGTATCATTTGGAACACAAGTTTTTAAATTTAAGATGATGTAAAAATTTTTATGTGATAATATTGTCACGTAGATTTTAGAAATGATGACGATTTAGAGAGACAGGCTTTTATTTAGAGCACAGCAAGCGTTCAGATAACTGAACTGCCGTCAGCTTGACAGCAGTTCCTTATATACATTTTAAGAAATGAATAGTCCAATAGAACATATCCAAGAACATAAATTTACATAAGAATAATTTGCATATTTCAGAGAGTTAACATAAAATGTACGAGACATCTTCAATGTCCAAATAATACAAAAGTCATCACTTGGATTCGAACTCGCGATCTGTTGATTGGTAGTCGAAGACGTATCCTCTAGACCACCGCGTCACACTTCAGCTTACTTAGAATGTTACAATATTTTCGGCTTTGTCGCTGAAAAACCTCAAATTCTTGTTTAATTTTCAATTAATTAAAATTAAAAAACTCTAAGGTTCCCACTCTTCATAGTATGTTTGTACCAAATTTGTAATTATAGGCTCAATGCTCTGTCTTGTAGGGCACCTACGTATATATGCGCTTTTATTATTAGTAGAAATCTGTATACAAAAGCATGATCAAAAGCAAAACATAAAAATAATACTATGGTATTTCATGATAGATTTTATTGCATAAAAAAATGAAATGTGAGCTATTTTACACCAAACTCATTGTCTCCATGATTTCACCTGTCTGATTTGTATTTAATTTTGTGTAAAATTTTGCTTTATGTCAATGTATATGTTACCGGCAATGTATGAAACGCCAGCATTCTATAGAATACCTATGCATTTTATAGAATGCCGAGCGTTTTCAGGCGAAGTATGAAAAATGAGAATTATTACATACTTTCTTTAGGCACTGTATATAATACCTAGTCATTCTATAAAATGACAAATGCTATTTAGGCAAAGTATGAAAAGAAGGTCATGATAACACCATTATTTAAAAGACGTGCATACTTTAAAAATACAAATATTATTTTGAAAAAATAATGAAAGAGTGCCATTAAAAAACTTTTATTCAAAATTCGTAAAGAAAAAAGAAAGTCGTTCAAAACAAAATTTATGCCTTTCTTATGACAAAACAAAATGAAATATGAACCTACTTGTTACCTGTCTTTGCAGAATGGAATTTTTTTTCCTGAGGGAATCTCTCGAGGAATGTTTATTGAATCTATTAAGAATGAAAATTAAACGAATTAAGAATGTGAAAAATAATACATGTTTCAAAATAAGCATGTGTTCCCAGTTAACAAATAGAATATGACTATGCATGCTGCTTACAGCTTTATTTTCTTTGCGCAAAATCTATAATGCGAATAATGAAAAACTTTAAAAATTGTAGTTAGAAGTTGTTTCATTAATCTGATATAAAAATGACATTTTATATGTCATTCAATCGCAATAGTCTGAAACATTATATTTGAAGAAACCCTCAAACAATAAATATTCAACTAAAACTTTAAAATAAGCATTTTTAACCCTGTGTTAGGCGCGGGCGATCCGTCGGTCACTGATGACAACTGGGAAGAAAAAATCATATTAGAGTAAAATCTCGCATAATGAGCAAAATAAATTGCAAAACAAGTAATATAAAAAAAATTTCAATCAATTCCTACTTTAATAATTAATAGTTTAATAGTTTTCGAGATATAATAAAAAACGTACAGTGCATGCGCAAAGATATGGCTAAAATATGGGAGTACTTCGATGATCCCATGGGCCATCCATATATCCCAGAACCAAGTCTGTAATGTTAATAGTTTTCGAGATATAATGAAAAACGTACTGCGCATGCGCAAAGATATGGCTAAAATATGGGGGTGCTTCGATGATCCCATGGGCCATCCATATACCCAAGAACCAAGTCTGTAATGCTAATAGTTTTCGAGATATAATGAAAAACATACTGCGCATGCGTCATGCAAAATATGAAAAGACAGACAAACAGACAGACAACAAAGCGAATTAATATTGCATTGTCATCTAGTTCTGTCTATGTTTAAAGTTTCAAGTCTCCAGCTCATCGGGAAGTTAGTTTAAAATCGATTGCAAAATTTGAACAAGATATAGGGAGAGTGTGAACTAATAGTAGGAATTGAAAAATGACTCGCTTAACGATCAACGTTTCGCATAACGAGTGCCTAGGAGAGGAAAATTCCCGAAGTTTGCACCTGCTACTGTCATATCCAAGGAGCTATTATTTTGCTCTAATTCTTATCAAACTACGTGTCTAGTACTTGTGCGTGCACTTTTAACTGTAACCTGTTTTAACTGTTAATCGAATGAGATCTTTTGTTTTTATTCCTTTTTTCTAGTAATTAACGTTTTGAATGGAACAAATGACTCTGGTTATTTTCATTTCTTGATTCCATCGATATTTAAAGCCATGGTTTTATACAAACTATTTTTCGGCCGTGCATTTGCAGTTGTTGAAACTCAAATACGTCACCAAACATGTGACGTATTTGAGTGAATGGCGTAATGTAGTTGGCTTATTTCTTTTAATAAGGATAACAGAATAGGTACATCAATCCATGGCATGCCACTGTTCAATTAAGACGTTAAAATAAGCATATTTAACCCTCCATTAGGCGCTAATTAACTAATTCGGCAACTAATTTGGAGCACACAAACATGAACTGGCATAGCTATCTGGCAGATCGCCCGCTCGCATATTTACAAACCCTACCCTGATAGAACTAAGGCAGGAAATCAGCCAATATCATTGGCTACGAGGGGCAGTGACGTCATTTTCAGCTCTCGCACGTAGCGTACGGTAATCATAACAAAACAAGAGTCGACTAAATAAAAGTGCGATGTAGGTGCTTAACGTAGATCAAAATTCGCGAAGTCCAAGCAACGGAAACAAAAACTAATTCAAAGTCCGCATTCAATGGCTTATTTTGTTATAATTTCCGTAGGAGAGCAAAGAACGACGTCATCGACTCTGGCGAAGAGAGCCAATCATATTGTCCGATTTCCTGCCTCAGTTCTATCAGGGTAGGGTTTGTAAATATGCCGCCCGCGCTCAACAAAGGAAAGGAACCCACACCTCCCCGGCCTAAACGAAAGGGTGTTAAGCTACTGTTCAGCAACGGATTCCGAGACTATCACTTTTGGACGATTTAGCACCGGAAAGGGGTGTCAGGCAATGAGTCATATGAGCGCATTTCCGGAGTTTTTTGTTAGATCACGCTCAGTAAAATGTAAACATCACCCTTGCATTCTTCACTCCCCTCCCTATTTTGATGAAAATAACTCTGCCCGGCGCATGCGCAAAAGCGCGGAGGGTTTCGGAATTCCGTTGATAAACAATATCCAATTCATGTTTGTGCTTCAAATTAGGTGCCTATTTTTCCCGGGTGTTTTTAGTTATCTTCATTTACCATTAAGAACTAGGTTTCAATCAAGTTTGGGCGGCAGTTGCCCATCACTAAGCGCCGGAAAACGCGATTGCGATCTGTCTGATCGCAGTGCCTAAAGTCGTAATTTCATTTTGCTTTATTAATTTTAATTGATACTCACATATTTGCAGAGGCATATCTAGATAAAATAGAACGCAGTTCAGATACCAAAATTGAGCCCCGCCGCCTGCATAAAAACCAATCCCACTATAGACGCCTATGGGGAGTGCTTCAATGCCAATATTTGGCGATATTTCGCTTTTTTGGCGAGAAATGCTTTGTGAAGTATTTCTATTTCGACGACGACTGAGAGTCTCAATCTGTTATAAGGATGTTAACATTTCTACTTTGTAGTTATTTGTGTGTGTATGTGTGTGACTTAGAGTAGAATGAATTCCTTCTTGAGTGTCTTAAAGTTGAAAATAATTTGTTATTAGTTGTTATTGGTAAATAAAGATGGAAGGTTTTCAAAACACGATGAAGAAAAAACCAGTTTCGCGCCAATCAAAGTAAACGCGGAAACCCTAGCGGGCGCAATGATCAATTTGCCGTGGTAAAAGACATTCTCATAGGCGCCTATAGTGGGATTGGTTTTTATGCCCGCCGCCTTTTTACTTTCTCGTTTTATAAGTGATCCGTATTTTTTTTCCCGAAACTTCATCCGGAAATTAAGAATATTCAAATTGAAATTGCGCTTAAATATTAATGTTGAAAATCTTTTCGAACTAATATGATATACTTATAACAAATAACTTAATAGAATATTAATGGACGTCATATATGAATAAATCTATTTCAAGAAACATCCTAATGAATTTCACAAACAGTTTTAGAAAACAAATCATATACAAATTCGTTTGGGGCGATTTTAATGAAATTCTCTACATTTTTTGCGCAAGAAAGTTCAAATAAGATAATCAAACATGTGCCTATGCAAAAATTTTGATACGTTAAAAAAAATACGAAACATACGTTTATTATTTAAATAAATACAATAAAACACCATCTATACGTTTCTCATTTATACACCGTTTGGTCATCCGCATTCATTGTAAAGACAACGTATTTCGTTTATACAACCGACGTAAAGCTTCGGTTATGCGTCGATTTCCCCCGTTCTAAAATGTGAAGAATCCCTCTTTCCTAAAATGTTAACTGTGATAGAGATATCACGACTTCGAAATTATTCACAATGTTAACTGTGATAGAGATATCACGACTTCGAAATTATACACAATGTTAACTGTGATAGAGATATCACGACTTCGAAATTATGCACAAGTGATGAAGTAATAGAAGACATATTGTTTGCTGCTACTTTAAGTGGCGATGAAGACATTCCCTCTTCCTTTAACTCTATCGATACTGGATCGTCCCATACGTCCCTTCAAGCAAAAGACGATAGTCGTCCGAAGGTCACTCTAAAATTTCCACCCCCTTTCGATAAGTGTGATTGGTGCGCGTCTTTCTTCGGCAGAGTGGCTCTCCCAGATGTGTTTGGGGAAGTGCGGTTTTCTTAGAATTCGGAAAATGCCAGCTGTCATTGTGGTTTTCGAGGGGGAAAGTGAATTTTCTTTGATAGAGGAGCTCGGACGTTCCCATATTTTGAAGTCCCTTTATTCTAATGGCCTTAGAAATCAGAGGGTTAAGACGCAATGGACTCCATTGAAAAATGACGAACTTACTTCTTTTGTCAAAAGAATACTGAAAAACATACAATGAACTTAATTCGATTCAAAATACTGACTTTAATATTCCTCGGCAATCAACACGTCAGACAAGGTTAAAGATTTTTTAGTTAAACGCCTACCTTCATGTACATAAATCGCAAGCAAAAATATCAAATCAAACCCTCTGAACTGAACCGTATAGGATATGTATAATTAGTACTCAAGCTATGCGATAAAGGTATGATTTTTCACACATTTTTGATAAATATTTAATTTTAAAATTTCATTATTGCTTTCAATGCTATGTAGTAATATACTGTTACTATAGTAATTTTAAAGATAGTTGAAACAATAATGAAATTTTAAAATTAAATATTTATCATAAAAGTGTGAAAAATCCTACCTTTATTAATATATATTAAATATTTTTATAAGAATTTGCATCAGTAGTATTAAATTTGTAATAATCAAAGTTCTTTAATAAAATTTAAATTTTACGTCTTTGCATTTATACGTCGTTTTACGTCGTCGTTAAATTCGTCTTTATTATAGTCCCTTGAAAGTTGTATAAACGGTGACTTCCTGTATTTACAAATAACATAATCCGTTAAAAAAAATGATAAACGTAAATGAGAAAATTATTTGCATTATTTTTTTATTTGTCCGTCGATTTTAAATAAAAACTCTAAGCATTAAAGCATATTAAGTTCCCACAGTTAAAATTGTGGAAAAATCTTGATAAATAAGTTTTAATTGTAATAATAAATAGAACTATTGCGCACTTCTCTTTAAATATATCTATCACAGCTATACTGAATATATTTGTAGAACCAGCGGGAGTGTTCTCCCCTCAACTTTCTCGTATACTTCCCCCAAAAAAAGTGCCGTTCCCCTTCCCCCGCGTGGCTAAAAAAATTCGAACCTATTTGTCATGCCACTAACCCCACTTGGCTGTTCCGGCTCTCATGAAAAGGATGTGATGTGAAGAGTGGGCGGGACAATTGCGCGGGGGAGTGAGGAAGGAGACGCCATAGTGTTTAGATTTGGCTCTGGAATGGGTGTGCATGTTTTGTAGGAGCTCCCGTGCGGGACTCTGAGTATTAGATGAATAATCTTGAAAGTTGATTCTATTGCATATTTTGTAAATATTTGCTATTTTATCGTATTAGTAAATTTATTAAACTAGTGAAAAAAAAGAAAGTGAATTCATTGAAAGTTGAAGTGTACAGTTATTACACTATTGTTACCCAGAATCCAATGACTTTCAGAAGATTTTTCATTATAGTAATTGAAAAATATCTAGGCAAAGAATGAAATTCAAAGAGATGCGTAACGATTTTCCTCTCTTACCGGCTCAAGGACAAACTGACGTAATTCGCTACTCCGTAATGAAATTCCTCTCCGTTCTTCCAGTACGCATGCGAGTGGAGATAACGGATTCTCTTCAAAAATAAATTATACGAACCGACAGACAGTCAACCCTTTGACGGATTTGGCCCAAAATTTTATACGGACCTACATTCATGACGATAAAACTGTGTATAAAATTTTATCCATCTGGCTTTTCAAGTTTTTGAGTTATAGTGTTCGCAAGACCTCGAACATACAGATAGACAGACTTACCGTTGACGGATTTTGTCCAAAATTTGATAGAAACCTATAAATTATGTTTAAAGACCACATACCAAATTTCTTCCCGTAGCTCTAATAGTTTTCGAGTTATCGTGTTCACAGACAGACACACAGACAGACATAATTCTAAAATTATGTTTTTCGGACTCCGGGAGGTCTTAAACGTGGAGATTCGTCAAAATCTCGAGTTCGAATTTTTTGACGATTACAATACTTTCTCTTTGTATACTTCGTATACGAGAAAGTAAAAACAAAGAATGATGAACATAAATGAGAAAATTATTTGCATCATTTTTTTGTTTTGTCCGTCGATTTTAAATAAAAACTCTGAGCATTAAAGCATCTTACGTTCCCACAGATAAAATTGTGGAAAAATCTTGATAAATAAGTTTTAATTGTAGTAATAAATAGAACTATTGCGCACTTCTCTTTAAATATAGTTATCACAGCTATACTGAATATACTTGTAGAAAAAGTTCTAATGGACTTACAAAAGTGGAATTTTATAAATTTAGATTCACTCATTTTTACTTTCTCGTATTCAAAGTACACAAAGAGAAAGTATTGTAATCGTCAAAAAATTCGAACTCTAGATTTTGACGAATCTCCACGTTTTAGACCTCCCTGAGTCCGAAAAACACAATTTTAGAATTATGTCTGTCTGTCTGTCTGTGAACACGATAACTCGAAAACTATTAGAGCTACGGGATGAAATTTGGTATGTCGTCTTTAAACATAATTTGTAGGTTTCTATAAACTTTTGGACAAAATCCGTCAACGGGAAGTCTGTCTGTCTGTATGCCCGTGGTCATGTTAACGCTATAACTCAAAAACTTGAAAAGCTAGATGGATAAAATTTCACACACAGTTTTATCGTTATGAATGTACGTCCGTATAAAATTTTGGGCCAAATCCGTCAAAGGGTTGACTGTCTGTCGGTCTGTATAATCGCATCTCCAACGAATCCGCTTATCTCCACGCGCATGCTTACTGGACGCAATCTTCTATGCACTATTCCTGCTTGGCGCTTTCTTTTCATCCGATTCTCCATGCGCATGCGTACTGGTAGCAATCTGTGCACGCGGAAGGACTATGTGACTTGGTTCTTGAGCCAGCAAGAGTAGAAATCGGTACGCATTTAATCGGAACGCATCTCTTTGAATTTGATTCTTTACCTAAACATTTTCTGATAGTCATTGGATCCTGGGTTACAATAGGTTCGAATTTTTTTATCCACGCGGGGGGAGGGGAAACAGCACCTTTTTCGAGAAGTATACGAGAAAGTTTAGGGGAGAACACTCCCTAAACTTTCTCGGTGGTTACATTTTTAACTGCATAAAGCTGATGTTAACACAATCACCATATGCTATATCATGTACGTTTATAATTCAATTTTCAAAAAAAATAAAAGACGTTTAACTTATTAATAGTATAAAAATTTGAGTTTTTCTTATTTAATGTATTTTTCGAAAAAAGAAAAAAAATCGGAATGTTATCTGACAATATAAATAAAATATGGTTGACTGTCTGTCGGACTGCATAACTTACTTTTGAAAAGAATCCCTCATCTCCACGCGCATGCGTACTGGAAGCAATCTTCTGTGCATACGAAAGCTATGGAGCGAATTACGTCAGTTTGTCCTTGAGCCGTCCCAGAGCGAAAATCGGTACGCATCTCTTTGAAATTGATTCTTTACCTAGTTTTTACTTGCGTACTGGAAGTAATTTATCTCTGTGCATGCATTAGCGGAGCTTCCTAGAAAATAAATATTGCTAAGTTTTAATACATACGCATCTCTTTGAACCTGATTCTTCACCTAAATATTTTACAATCGCTATAATCTACAATGAAAAACCTTCTGATATTCATTGCATTCTAGGTTACAGTAGGTCCGAATTTTTTATCCACGCAGGGGGAAGGGAAATGACAAATTTTTGAGAAGTATACGAGAAAGTTTAGGGGAGGCCACTGCCGCTGGTTTCCTGAATGATATCCTCTTTTCCCATGAATTGAGACAAAAAGAGACATCATTTCTGAGGTAATTTTCAAACATGCCTCTGTAGGCACAGTTAATAAACCTTTTGAAAGAGTATCAATCCATGGAGCAGATTCAGAATCAGTTTTGCCAGCAGAAAAAAGGTGCTGTTTCCCCTCCCCCCGCGTGGATAAAAAAATTCGAACCTATTGTAACCCAGGATCCAATGACTATCAGAAAATATTTAGGTAAAAAATCAAATTCGAAGAGATGCGTTCCGATTAAATGCATACCGATTTTTAGTCTTTCTTCGCTCAAGGACAATCCTTCCGCGTGCACAGATTGCTACCAAGTGCGCATGCGCATGGAGAATCGGATGAAAAAAGCGCCAAGTAGGAGTCAAGAAATATCATGCACAGAAGATTGCGTTCAATGCGCATGCGCGTGGAGATGGAGGACTCTTTGGAGATGCGCTTATACAGACCGACAGACAGTCAACCTTTTAAAGGATTTGGTCCAAAATTTGATACGGACCTACATTCATGATGATAAAACTGTGTACCAAATTTTATCCGCCTATCTATTCAAGTTTTTGAGTTATAATGTTCGCATGACCGCGGACAGATAGACAGGCAGACGTTGATGGATTTTGTCCAAAATTTGATAGAAACCTACAAATTATGTTTAAAGACCACATACCAAATTTCATCCCCGTAGCTCTAACAGTTTTCGAGTTATCGTGTTCACAGACAGACATAATTCCAAAATTGTGTTTTTCGGACTCAGGGAGGTCTAAAACGTGGAGATTCGTCAAAATCTCGAGTTCGAATTTTTCGACGATTACAATACTTTCTTTTTGTATACTTCGTATACGAGAAAGTAAAAATATATTAAAGAGTCTTCTGATCGTACGCGGGAAGCAATGTAACCCGCTATGTACTTCAGAACTTCATTTTCTGAAAATGACATGCCGTAATAATTGAAAGGTTCGTCAATTTTCCGTTCCTTTGGAAATTCTTCTGAGCATAGATTTTCAAATGCTACCAAGTCATCTTCTTCGGAAGGAAGCTCATGGATTTCTTGAATATGTTTTCTCGGAGAAAGCATTTTTAAAAATATCTGCAGTTAAGTAACCTTCGTTAATGGAATCATCTCAAGTATTAACTTTTGAAGACAAAATTGTTAATTTATTTGCTAACAGTAAATTTCTTAGTCGATAAATAACTTCAACAGAAGAAGTATTATCGTAAAATCTGCCAGCACCTCTTATTTGGCTAATAAACTTTCAAGGGAATCTTGGGTGAGACGAGAAGTTAAAATATTAGAAAATTTCAAATTTTTTACATCGCATTCCATAAACCTGATAAGGAAGATATCGAAATCAAAATGCCTTTCTGAAAGGGTAGCAAAGTTTTTTTCCCTTGCACTCTCATTCCATTTATTTCTTCCTTAATATTTTGCAATATTTTCTCCTGCTGGGAAAAATACTTTTCAAGTCCATACCCAGATTGTAATGGTTTGTTCTTCGGCGAATGTAGTTTGGAACTGTTCATAATATCAAAAACCAGCGGGAGTGACCTCCCCGAAACTTTCTCGCATACGACTAGTAATGTGGGGTGGGAAAATACCCAGTTGGTAGGTAAATATTTTGGGGGTATTTACCCAAGGCCTGGTTATTTTGAAAAAAAATTATGAATGATGATTTACAACGAAACATATAAAATTTATGAATTCCAAAAAACTTAATATTTTGGCAAAAAAATTGCGTATGTTCTCAATTTTTACGCACGCTGAGGTACCACTTTTGAGGTACAACTTTATTTAACGTTTTTGAGTACGAAATCTTACTATAGATATCACAGGAGAATGTCAGAACGAAGTTTCTTAGAGGGTTGCCATAATTTCCGAAGTGCATGTTTGCCGCTCGCTACGGTTTCCTTCGTAGACCGCCAAGATCAAAAGCTAACCATACTAACTTGCATGAAATAAGTGAAACGCTCGCCAACACACAGTCGCAATGTACATTTTGAACCAAATATGCAATTTGAATAACTTTTTTTAACGGATTGAAACAAAAATCTACAATTAACCCAGATAGCACGTAAGTTTGCAGCAAGTTTGATTTTGACTTGATATTACCTTGTCATGGCAAACTTGAAGCGAACTTGTGGCAAGTTCGCCGTGACAACTAGCGCCCCCTCGCTTGCAAAACGCGTTTGCCACAAGTTCGCCGTGACAACTTGCGCCCCCTCGCTTGCAAAACGCGTTTGCCACAAGTTCGCCGTGACAAATAGCGCCACCCCAGATAGCAGTTTTAGTTTGCAGCAAGCTTGAAACAAATTTGACATGACAAGAGCGCAAGCTTGCAACAAGTTTGACATGACAAGAGTGCAAGCTTGCAACAAGTCAACGCAAGCTTCGAAGTCACCATGGGACGAACTTGCAGCAAGCTTGCCGCGACAAACTCATTGCAATTATAGCAAAAGCAGAGTACGAACCTTAGAGTATAAGATACTACATAGAGAGAGCGCTTCATTGATAATAAAACCACACGCGAGTGCCAAGATGGGCAACTTTGAGGGGAGAACCGACTGTTCATGTTTACCATGGTTTGGCTCTCAATCATTAGTTTGGAGAGTTTTAAGCACTTGGCTGAACAATTACTAAAGGAAAAGTAACTAACTGTATTAGTCCAGCGAAATAGTAGAAAATAGACACAAAAATTAGAGTAGAGTTAATTTTTTAATATGTTGTTCGGGTTGGTACCCTGACTGATTTCCACAGTTTTAGCAACAAAATCTTTTGCCGCCGGCCTTAGTTTTTGCCATAAAATTTTAATAAAATTAAATGTTTGGGAAAGAATTTATCTTGAATATCGGTTTTAAATCACATTTAAAAAATCATATTTAAATAACTTAAGTCTTGATTTTTATCAGTATTAATTAATTAATTATTGATAATATTATTAAATAGATTATATTATCTTTAATCAAATCAAAGTAATTTTTTTATAAACTTAATGGTTTTAAGCTTGAATGGAAATAACAGTAAAGATAACCCGTTTCTGAAATATGTTTCCAAACTGCTCCTTTTCGAAGCACTCTGCCACGAAATGTTTCGAACAAATTTTTGTACTGTTATTTGATGTGAAATTATCACATCATAGTTGTTTTTCCCATAACTTTCTACGAAATACATCTTTGGGAAAGCTGAAATGCATTCATAAAAAATATACCAATGAAATTAAGACAGATATATATGCTTCAATAAATTCTATTTTATGAGATAGTATATAATTTTGTTCTTATATATAACAACGCAAACATTAATTAATTAGACTATTTTGAATCTCAAAACTAAATGTTAAACGCATTGACAGTAAATACGAACAAATATATTCATAACATGCAAAGATTGCACAAATAATGGACCCAGTCCATATTAAATAATTTTACTATTTTAATTTAATATGAAATATAACTCCTTTTGACATTTAAATACTCATCAGTTTCTTTTTTCTGACGCATCCGATGGGTGTTAATTATTCACATTCAACATTTAAACAACTGAAAATTGCATCTCATTATTTTATTCGCAATTCAAAGCCAATTTTGAAAACCATCCTTTGGTATTATTAATGAAAAGAGGTTAAAAATTCGTTCCGTCACACATAAGATAAACTATCTAAAAATGAAACGCATTGAACGCAAATTACGATTGGCATTGAAAAATGTTTTTAAAATATATATTAAAAAATGCGAAGATGAAGTGTTTTTAAATAATTTGAAATCAATTAATGAAATAGTTTACAATTTCATGGATAGAAAGTATTATTTTATTTACTTAGATAAATAAAATATTCATGCGAGATAAATAAAATATAGTCACCGCAGGCATTACGATAAAAACAAATGCAAAATTGCGATTTTAAGATTATCAAACACCTTAAATGCAATTAATATACTATATAAATTTTTCTAAATTTAGCTTTTATATTTTTCTGAAGAATTATAACAAGCTGAATTGGTTTTTTTTCTTTATAAACAATCACTTATAAAGATCGAATTACAAACTATGCTTATTTCAGAAAACCCGCCAATTTCAGAAAAGAAAGAGCCAAACTGCGGCATTGTACAGAAATAAGCAAAACATTCGATTTAATTGCATTAGTGAGTGATAGAACGAATCTGTCAATTTAGGCTTTTTTGTACTTATTACTTTAGTTATAAATAACACTATTTCCAGGAAAAAAAATCTTTACAAACATTATACAAAGTAAAATTACAGTTATGTTGCAGTATGAGAACTACACATTACGCATTCAAAATCATTTTAAAACAATTGTATGTATATTTATAAGAATAAAAATTATACAGATAACTAATCAATGAAATGTAAAATGACCCCCCTTTGACAGATATTTCAGTACACCCATAAGCACAGCACGAAACAACCATTTTTCATGAAAAGTGGCAGCTCGACGCGCGGCAAGTAAGCCTTACTTCATAGGAATAACATTACGACGGAAGTTTCCAGCGATATTGGGGCAAAATCGTTTTTGCCAACGTTCGCGTGCCTCAGTGTTGGAACACTCCTACAACCCTATAGGCTCTCTCTATCTTACTCTATGGTACGAACACAACCCGTATTAGAACTCGCGACCTACCGGTTCCGAAGCTGACGCGCTAACCACTCGGCCACGTTCTAAAGAGAGTCGATCGTTCTATTGAAAGGTTATCCGCATAGGGTTACCGAATTACTAAACACACAGGACAAAATATCGGTTTTCAAAAAATTTAGCCGTTTTTTTTCATTAAAAGGAATCTGTTTATTAACTGTTGAGAAACTAGTATTAAAACTCTTCTTATATATTTATTTTCTTCAAAAATAAACAAAATTAGCTTTCATTACTATTAAAAGAGTCCAAGAACATTTCTGACTGGCACTTAGGGCGCCATCTATCTTCACCGTTACGTACTAAAAGAAATTAATGAAATTTCATGAATATTTTGGGTTTTTTGATTTTTAAAATAATATTAACAGCATTTTGAGAATTTATAGTTTCACACATTAATTATAGTGATATGTCGGACCATTCTGACAAAATTCTAGACTTCAACAATATATATTAGCGGTAATGATATGATTTTGATGAATTATAAGCTTTAGACGACCACCGTCAATGAGAATCTTCAAAATTTCAGCACTCTGTTCGAAGATATTAATTAATGTTTAAAGAGGAGTTTTTTAATGTTTTGCCTTAAGAATACTTTGAAAATATTAAATTTAATATTCCTATTGTTGTAGCGCTCAATGTTTACTTAAAATAAGAGCCTCATTTTGTAGAAAGGTTGCCATAATTATTCTTTACCGCTCTCTTAGGCGACATTCAAAGTTTGGCGGTTAAATTTTTAATAATACGATTTAGATAATCACTGACGGTTAAATTTTTAACCAAACGATTTAGCCAATTCCAATCGTTCCATTTAGAATTTAAATGTTTTAAGAGATTTTTTAACCGATTTATAAAGAAAGGATTACAAAAACACAAAGAACACGGAATTCAATTGTTTGTGCGCTAAAGAAAGAACTGAATCGAAGTTGTCGCTAGATATTTTACAAATGAATTTGGCGATTGCTTAAGAGTTATTAAAAATTAACAAGTTTTAATTATGCAGTTACTGATATTTATTACAGCCAACTGAATAACACTTAAAAAGCTGAAGATTTTAACTTTTTAACTGTTCTTAATATGACTGAGTTATATCCCACCCCAACTTTACTGTAACAATTTTATTCTTTTACCGATTTTTTGAATTCAGAAACAAATTAGATTAGCAAAAAAGTTCAAGGAACTTGATACATACATTTAGCCACGAAACACAGGGCCGGCCCGAGGGGGGTGCGAACGGTGCGACCGCACAAGGCCCCGCGCCGCTGAAGGATTTTACAAAATTCATTAATTTTTTTTATCCTTGGTCAAAGTTCTTTCAACCATATTTTATTTTAAAAAAGGCATAAAATATTAATAATTCTTCTAAAAAGAACTATATTGCAATTTAATTTATCTGGTTTTGAAAATTTCCTTCAAAGATCCTTTAGGAAGGTAATTGGAGGATCTTGTGGATAAGAATCCAGCAATTCCCTTTTCTACCCGGAGGTCCACGTGTTTCCGATTCCTGGGCAGAGCAAAAGGTAAAAAGTGCTAACATTATGCGGTCCTAAAGAGGTTCGATTGCTCCAGGCATCATATGGTCACTCTTTTTTTTGGTACAGGGGGCACCCCAAAGTGGATGTCCATCATTTGAAGATAAATTGCAGGTGATAACATTCAATACATTCCTAATAAGTGATAAGTACAAATGCCTTTTAAGACAGTTAAAAAGTGAAAAAAAAATCTTTATTATATAATATAAATGTTGTATGAATACTGTCAAATCTTAAAATAAACTTATTTTTAAGATTAAAATTCCTGCAGTTTTCACAAAAAATATCAGAATTCAATCTCGAGAAAGGCTCTCTATGGAAATATTCCTAAGATATTTCAATAACTAACTTTTAAGCGTAATGGATAAAGGTAACGTTTTTCATCGGGTGAATTATGTTTTATATTATTTGATATTTATAAATAACTATTTGTGGTAAGCTTTCTTAATTTTTCCGACCTTGTAGCTGTACTGAAATATGAGCTTGAAAGGTTGTCACTGAAGCAATCTGTCATTAAACTTTCAAATATCGTTCTGCACTGTTGCAAAATTTTCGCGCTTTTTATGTATTTATGTCAACTACTAAATCAGAAATAAGCATAGAAATTAATTTTAAATATTATTGATGCCATTCAGTGTTTGTTTTTTAAATGTTCCAGTGAACTTTAGATTGTGTACCCGCCCACTTAGATTCGATGATTTTTAATAAAATTTTCGAATTCATTGTCTACTAAATTTTTATTAATTCACCTCTGGAAAAAGAGAAGTTACTTTGATCTCCCAACACGTTTTTTCGACTCTGATATTGTTTTTTGCGTCATTGAAGAGAAAAGTGAAAATTCTTCACTGACATAGATGATATTAAAAAA
>BGPR01012066.1:0-46302 GCA_013235015.1 Araneus ventricosus
TAAGTTTCACTGAATTTTAGGCTTTATAATAATTTGTTCGTGATTTTCTTTGTTTTAAATCTGAATTTTACTTTAAACCGAATAACTTTAATATTTATTATATTCTTTCAAATCTAAGTTTAATTGCAAATAATTAATTTTGTTTTTTATTTGAAGAATCATTGATATTCCAAGCTTTTAATTATACTTAACTGATTTTTTTTCTCTTATAAATCTGAGTTTTGCTTAAAAACGAATAACTTTAACATTTTATTTTATTTTGAGTCTTTAAATTTAAATTTACTCATAAATAAATAGATTTTTAATTTTAGTTAGCTTTCATTGATATTCCGGGATTTATTCCAAAAATTCTGAAACGTCCATACTGTTTGATGTTAAAAAGGGTCTTCTGCAAAATTTTAATTTTTGACAAAACTAATAATTGTAATATTTTTGGTTCTAGTCATTAGAATAATTTTTTACTGTGAAACGTATTAGAAATATCCTGGATCATAATTTCGATGCTGTTTAGAGCCCATTCGTTTTTTCGCCCTTGTAAAATTTTAAAAATGTCAGAAATCCTCTTTGAAAATCAATCGAGTCAAATATAAAAATACCCGCGCATTTTGGTAAAGTAAACTTTGTATCATCGGCTCAAAATTCTTGAAAATGCTTATCGATGAGACAGAAATGCATCAATAGTTTTTAAACAAATGAGCTCAGGTAATTTTGGAGGGAAAGCCAGTTTTCTCATAAATAACTTGGAAGTACAAGCATTTATCAATCCTTTTCATTTTAATGCACTCCCCAGAAGAGATTTATCTTGAATTCATTTTTTTTTATATTTTATATTCTGTACACTTTCAAAAAAATGTTTTGCATTAAAGTAAATGCAATTTTCTGCACGTTTTGTTAAAAATACAGGATCCGACGAGCGTCCTCCAATAAGTGTAATTAACGCTCGTCCTCGCGAGTCAAATATCAATACATAATCTCCTCCGCAATTGGTATAAATTCCGCAGTAGGTATGGTCGCAGACAGCATAACTCACTAACTGAAGAAACTAGGTTTAAAGAAAACAAATAAGTAGGATATAACCTAGACAGGTACGCACACAGGGATACGTAAGCAATTGTAGACAAATTTGCGTCTCAATGTTGTTAGTAACAAATAAATTCTCTTACACAATCTTTTTTCTAACTTCATTCACTCCCTTACCCGCATACATTCTTCCTTATTTTGGAGAATTTTGCTAACATTAATATCTTCTTATGCCACATCTAATTTAAACGAAGGAAGAATTCTGAATGACGGTATTTTAGATATGCACAATATGAATAATCTAAATATAAATCATTAAATTAATATTAGCTCTTAAAAGGATTAATTCTTTTATGAAAAAATAAAATAAATCTCAAAATCTTATAAGCAACTATTGTCGTTATTATTAACGCATATTGAAATCATTAAAGGCGAATGATATTTTAACTAATATGCTTAAATTTGTTTATAGAAATGAGTTAACAGTATAATGCATATTCAAGAATATTCATTCATTCACTGTTCCGACTTTGAACCCAAATAAATTATAAAAATTCAATTTTTTTCTAAAACGGTGTTGCATATCTACAACAAACCAAAAAAGGCGCTGTCTTTTCCACAGTAAGCTCTTGAAGTCGATTTCACTGGTTGTTACATTACTGCCACATTGTAGTTAACGCAATATTCTTATATATTCCCCAACAGATGGTGATGTTGAGGTGGTTTTTAGAAAAAAAGCTTCAGTTGACATTTAAAAATTTTCACGAGGTTACTCCTGAAACTTCTGGAGAATTTAGTGAAGTTAAAATAGTTGGCACATCCATTTATGAGAAATATAGTGAAAGTTTTTGTTAAAACAAAACTATCAATTGTTTTAAACACTGAAATTTTGAATTTTTGATGCCATTTTGCTTTATGTTACAAAATTAAAAACCTTTTAACTTTTTTGTCAATAAATTTTTATTTTAACGTGATAATTTTTTAAATTATTTTTTCCATACTTACAATTATGTATTCTAATGGCTAAGTCATTTTTTTTTTCAAATTGGAGTTGTTGAGACAAAAAGAGTTAATGCAATCAAATTTTTTTGATATTTTAATTTTTTTCTTGTATACACTAAAGTAAATTATATGTGAACTTAGTAATCATTCAAAAGTTATAAAAATCTCGAAATGTCTTTTAATTAACTATATTGCAATGAAATGCAATTATGTTTTTTGAGAAGAAATCTTAACTTTTTTTCTCCTTCCATTAATCTAAAAGTATTAAAAAATATTATATTTTTATGTGTTTGAAGCTGAACTTATGCATGGAAAAACGCGTCTGATGAAGCATTTTCATTTTTTCAGAATTTTTTTAGTTTTAGATAAAAAAAATCTTAAGTTGAATATGTTTCGTTAGAAGGATAGGGTTTTTTGATCATAAAGGTTCCTAGAAATCCGTTTCCTCTGATTTGCCATATTATATTTTTTTATCTTTCTCGTAAAGACATCAGCTTTTTTATACATTTTATAGATGTCGAACAATGTGACATAATAATTTTCTTTTTAGCCAATGGGATTAAAAGTGTGTTTGAGTTATTTGAGATAAATATTTCTTATCAATTAATATGTAATATAGTTATTTGGTTTAATTAAAGTGCATAAGAAAGCTTTTGCCAAATTTTGCCTTATAATTAGTATATGATGTTATACATTAATACTCTTTATTGCATGCTAATATAAGTTTCTGGCAATGGTCAGTTAATTCACAGAACGTGTTTTGAGTTCCTACGGCAAGATAATATTTTTTTTCGAGCACAAATTTATATTCAAAATATTTGGTGGTCAAAAGCTACATCGTAAATGACCTATCAAAATTGCTCAAACACGTTTTAATTTTTTACCTCTTGCAGATAATTTGGCACTGTAAATCGTAAAAGTGTCGAAAAATAAGGTGAGAAAGAGTATTATGATATGAAATTCGAAAAGATGCACTTTTTTACATTGTTTTATCAATCTTGTGTCGTCCAACATGGCGGACAATGAATCTGGCATGTTCTATACCTCATATTTACAAATGAGCGTAACGATGGTAAAAGCCTTGCTTTCAAAATGCAATATGAATCAAGATGTCTGTGATAATCCTAAGAAGGCTTTTGGTGAGTTGAAAGTTCTTGTTTTCAAGCATTTTGAACATCAGAAATATAATATGTTACGGGATATGTGTAATGAGAGTTTCTGGAATGCTTGACAAGAGCCCGTATGCAGATCTCGTGGCGCCATCTGTTGTGCATAATTCTCCACGCAAACCTTTCGACGTCTGGTTCTTAGCGCTGAAAATTTGACTTCGGGAGAGGCATACAAGTTGTTGAAAGCAGAAATTAATCCAAGTGTAGATAAACTCAGAATTCGGCAGATAAAGGAAATTGGAAGCAATTAGTTGTTGGTAAAGGGCACATCCGAAGCAGATAAGTGTCATTTAATTAAAGGAAGAGAATAAGTTTCCCTACAACCATCTCTCCCTAAAAAGCAAAATATTACCGTCCTAATAAAAAAAAATTATCTAAGTGTATTTGAAAGGAAGAGTTATTAGGTGTAATCTCGGAGGAAAATCCAGATATAATTACCCCGAAAGAAGTGAAGAAAAATTAGTAATTTCGTTTTGTTCGAAACCATTTTAGTCATAAAAGATATTATGTTTGTGAATTGTTCCTTACAGTGCCAAAAAAAATGATTGTTGATTTCTGGAGTTTCAGAAATTCCTTGAAATTTCTATAAAGTGAAAGATATTGTTGTTCTCGTCAGTGTTTTAAATGCCTGAGTAACAATCGTAAAGCAACTACTTGTGTAATTGATATCACTGCTCTGAACGGCACAGGATCACCGAGTTCAGAAAAGATTAAAGCCAATGCTTGTGTAAATTGTGTAAGGCATAGTAAAAAATAAAAAAAAGATAGTGCCAAAATAGTAGATGTAAAACATATACTATTTTCCGACAGCTTCCCTAGCAACGTTTTTATGTTTAAATTAGACTACTTCAAGATTTGCTAAGAATAATTTTTCGAACAATATCGTTATAAGAAAATGTGAGCAACCGAACCTATATAAATTTAAAAATTCTACTCAACAGCTGGTCATATATATATATATATATATATATATATATATGTATACATTACACACACACACATATTATATATACATATAATATGTGTGTATAATATGTGTGTGTGCGTAATGTAATGATGCCGACATTGCAATCCATGAGCCTCATTTCTATAAAGGAACTCTGCCAAGATATACAAGAAAAAATATAAGGAAAACAGACTCAACTTTGATAAATATGCCGATCCGATCAAAGCTGCAATTATTATCCGAAATCATAACCTCTCTCCATTCTTAGATTTAACTCTAACCAATAACTGTTCTTCAGTTGTTGACATCACATTTGACTCTTACACACTCCGCTCAGCTTACTTCGAAAGCAGAGTTGCATTTGATATTAAACACAATTCAAATAAATTATCTCCAATTTTCAACCTTAAAAGAACTATATGCCGTATGAATTCCAATCAGCATATATGAAATCTGGAATAGACCCGTTAAGGGTGGTAGGGGAACGAAAGCTTCCCACTTTATTAGCGCAAATCTGTTTTTCGTGTTCAATGAACATTGTGGTTTAACTTTCTGCTCGACTCAAGGCTCAAGTTTCATCGACATTACTCTAAGCGTTTCCGATATGCTCTCCAGCATGCAAATTCAGGATATTTTGGAAGATGAGAACTTTCCAGATCTTAGAATGATTATATTCAATTTTCATTCTTGTACCTTTCTAATAAACAAATACTATCTTAGAACCTTTAACATAAAGAAAACTGATTTTGTATTATTTCTTCGAGTATACGTTCAACAAAATAATTTTCTAAACCAACTATTATAATTTAGTTTTGAAAACTAATTGGATTGAACTGCGTAAATTCAATATTCAAGAAAACTACCTATATAGTGGAATAAAGCTTTATTGGCAAAAAACCAAAGGGTGTACGAAAGAGTGTTTCTTTCTTTAGTGCACTGGCCAATATTTTCGTGCACTCTGATGAAGATAAAATAGGATAAACTAATTTATGGTTTCAGATATATATAGACGATCTGCTTCTGTTAAGCACAGTTAATTTAGATTCTATTATTAGCTTTAATCCAAAGGAGTTAAAACTAAGATTTGTCTGAATAAAGGAACTTCTTCAGATATAAAAGTTGAGATTGCTGGGAATATGGCTTTACTTGGCTTGTTTGACAAAAGAGAGGAATTTAATTTCAATGTAAAAAAATTATTTTCATATTCAAGGATCTTCGGAAACCTAATTTTTAATCAATTTAGCAGAATTAATAAAAATTTGCAATAACAAGTCTTAATATTTAATGCCAATTAATAATTTTAAAAGATCTTTTTAAGAACGATTTCCCTTTTAATTATTGCAGGATAGAATGTTTAATTAATGAATGTTCTTTTGGCTTTTGGGGATTAATTTTTTTCGTTTTGCGTTGGAAGACTATGTCTATAATTCTGCGGTTCTCTATTTCCTCTGTTTTCAATTTCGATTAGGAGATGGCGCAGTAATCATAGGCAATTCGCCTTTCTGGGTAAATTGGGGATTGGGACAATTCTGAGAATTTGGGCGGGAAAGTATTGGTTTGATTTTGTGAGTACCCATTTTGGTGCATTCTCAGGGAGGGGTAAGTTGCATAGTTTTTCAATGTTTTATTATTATGACGGCTTCTTATTTCCCGATGGCTAATGATTTGGTTCTTTGAATCTTTTTTAAAACTAAAGTTCATCGGTTTATTTATTGCGATATGTAAAAAAATTGTGGGTAGTCCTTCTTTTATCTTTCTTTTCTATTGGGATCTTTCGGGTCACAAGAGGTTTTTGTTTTAACCCTCTGAGTGTTTCACACGTATTTCTACGTTGACCTTGGACTACCCCAAAAGCGTAAAACACGCATTTCAACGTGTGGTCGAAAACACTCCGAAATCGGTTTGCACTGAATTTTACGTTCATTGTGAACTGTCTCTAAAGTGTAACACACGTATTTTTCCGAATTTCTTACCCCCTTTCTTGGTTTGACATCTTGATTGATTATCTGGGGAGAGCAACGGTCAGCACAATGAAGACTGATAAGGATGTACTTACTGCAAATTTGGGATGTCACAGGATCCGAAACCCCACTCTCCCCTGTGGTGTGGGGAATTTTAATGCTATTTGCATTGAGGTTATCTTTCCGGAAGAATTGCAGTGTCGGATTTTTTTTTTGCATTGTGTGTGTTGGAATTTGGAATCGCATTCCGGATTAGTTCGGTTTAATGACAGCCTGGTTTGATGCTGTATTATGTTTCAAGTGCTATTCTTTTAATACAATTTATGTTATATAAGATTTTTTTCAATGCCTCAATGCTTTAAAGATCCATATCGAATGGTTACGTAAAATAGATATTATGGTTTAAGTAAAATAGATTTTGTTCCAATACCGCATTCAAGCATAAAAAAAAATTGAAAGAAATTGCTATCATCATTGCTAAGAAAATCTGCTATTTATATATAGTTCAACAGTGTTCTTGAATCAACACATTTTACCCACGTTCAACTAGTTTTATGATATTAATGTAAACTTCTTTCATATTAATAATCTCCATCTACTCATTTTTCCTTTATAAAAATAGAGCTAAATTAAATTTTTGTCAAAAATAGCTCAAATTTTAAGGTATATGAAAATGATGCATTATTTTTATTGTTTTATCATTCAGATCAAATCAAAAATTTCAGTTTTACAATGATTATTTCATTATGTAGATTTGATTTTTATGAAAAAAAATTAATTTTCAGGTCTAAGTGTAATTTTTTTAGATTAGAACAGATTTTAACTTCATTATTACACTATTTAGAAATATATCTTTTAAATTCATAAAAATTACAATGAAAAAATTCATTCCGAAAAATAGTTATTAGTCGGAAATTTATTTTTAGGTCACTCTGAACTGAAAAAATAACGTACATGGAAATAAAAGTTAACGAAAGTGGAAGAAAATGTTATTTTTTACATTGTAAAATATTTTCTTTTTGTTAAAGGCAGGGGGAAATATAGTTCAGTTGAAAACGTTATCGACTAAATTTGATGTTTGGGTGTGTGATCTTATCAGACTTTTAATAATCTTATTATGAGACTGATAATATCTGCAGCCTAACTCTCTGACGTTTATTTCAATAATCAATGAAAATGTTTATTTCTTGCTTAAAATAAAAGAAGACAAAAATATTTCTCAGAAAATATTATACGAATACTACATTTGCGCATTAGTTCCTTGAAGCACAATTTTTTCTCTGATGTGTTATTAAGCATTCTTCTATAAATGATTAAATCTATATAGCTAAATTGAATTGCTTTCGGTAAATGCCATGCCAACTGCAAGTTAAATTTTCATTAAAGCTCTGAGAAAACAAATCCACTAATGTATGTTTCAAACATTTGATGCATCCAGATCCACTAATAACAACTTTGAAGACTGTTCTTCCAATAATAATAGTAGTCTCTGGCTTTGGATTATTTCAAAATATTACCGTCACATGTCAGATCATGTGTTTTATCGCAATATCTTGTGTGTGTGCTGTAATTTGTAAAGTATAATTTTTTAAATAAAATTCTGATTTATATATACGTTTTTATTTTCATTCTGAACTGTAATGGATAATAATGAGACTGTTATTTATTTCCCAAGCTGTATGATATATTTGAATTAGATCTATAATTTTATTTTTTTAAAAAAAGAGTAAAGTGTCGATTTTATGTTAGTTAAATTTCCTTTATATTTGGTATGAAAAGGGCCAAAAATATTTTTGGATACCACACCGACAACGTCCAAGACATCTATAAATTGTGAAAAAACACCTGAATATTTTCGAATAGGTGTTAGATTTTTCTCCTTATTCTTTGATTTTGCCAAGTTTGCAAAAAATTGTCTGTAGAAAAAAAAATTCAATAATTTTTTTATTTCATAGCCAGCGCATTTTCGTAAAATTGATAGGAAAAATGTTTGATCGCTTTTACTTTCTAGTAAACGAAGTATAATACAAAGAGAAAGTATTATAATCGTCGGTCGTAAATTTCAACACGAGATTATGATTAATCTCCACGTTTTAGACCTCCCTGAGTCCGAAAAACACAATTTTGGAATTTTGTTTGTGAACACGGTAACTCAAAAACGGTTAAAGCTAGAAAGACGAAATCTGGTGTATGGACTTTATACAAAATTAGTATATTTCAATCAATTTTTGGATAAAGTCCGTAAAAGGGAAATTTGTCTGTTAGGGTTCATATGAACACGATAACTCAAAAACTTAAATAGCTAGATAGATAAAATTTGGTACACAGTTTCAAAAATTAGGAATGTAGGTCCGTATTAAATTCTGGACAAAATCCCTCGAAACGTTGACTGTCTGTCGGTTTCTGTAATCGCATGCTTGTGAACACTATAATTCCCAAACGCAACGACTTAGATAAATGAAATTTGGTACGTGGTCTTTTCACCCTAATTGTCCAATTTTCCTTTCAATCGGGTAAAAAAAAAACCTTTAATGCCCCTGAAACTCAATATGCCATTACTTTTCGATAAAAAATTATAAATAAAGAATTAAATTTAATTTTGAAAAATTCGCGACTGGATGCTCTAGTACTTGGACTTATAGTATCAAAGTTTCAAATTTTAGGTGAATTAAATTTCCATTTATTATAATAGAAGATAATCTCATGCGTACAAATATAGGTATATGAATAAGCTATTTCTTCCAACATTTAGTGCATTGGTTTTCTAAATGTAATCTTTAGTTTGAGGATTATTAACTCGCCCTCTTAAAAAGCATATATAACAAGTTTCAGTACAAAAGGCTTGTAGTATATTGTTTTACTTAAAACATTATTCAGGGGTTAAGAAGGTTATTTATAATCCTTCATATGTATTAATTATTACTGGCTATTTTGAAATATAGATTATTATGTGACTATCTATATAATAAATGTTTATGTGCATACAAAACGGATTAAGCCAGTTAAGCTCCGTTTATATTTATGACCGGCTTTAAATTTTTTACCTTTTATCGAATACTAAATCAAGAAACAATATGAAAAGTTTTATAGTGCCATCAGAGATTAGTAAAATATATATAAATGGCATTGTTGTTGATCCTTAAAATTAAGGAAAGAATTTTTACATTCGTAGACTAATGTGCTGACGTGTAGACTGAAAATAAATTGAAGTCAAGAATATAAAAAAGACAACTAATAATATGAAGTACAGCAAATATCTAAAATACAACTTTTAATTAACATCAAATAAATTGAAGTCACAGACATCTAAAGAATATCAACTTTCATGCAACTTCGATGATGTTCATATTTTTAGAAACTCACAACATGAAAATTAAGTAATACTAGGGGGTTACACCCCCTACTCGCTCTGCTCGTCAACCCCCAAGAATCACTTTGTGATTCTTTTGGGATCACTATGTGATCCCAACTCGCTTCGCTCGCTCGCCGTACAGTTATGACTGTCTGCTAGTAGAAGGAAATTATAAATACATTAATTACTAAAAGTAAATTTAAATTATTTGAAATATCATAAAATTCTAACATTTTTTTCAGCAATTACTAATAAGCTAAATCATCAAATTTCCAAAATTAAAATTTGCTAATAGCATATGGATATAAATATATATATGTAAATGTTTCAAAAAAATTTGAATGCTAAAATGTATAATTATAAAATGTTTACAAATTGAAATTATTTGCATCAATCAGAAATCAGGCATTTAAAACTTCTTGGTACACAAAATTGAATATTTCTTCAACAGTTTCGTTAGCCTTAACTTTATTCCAACAAACTTCTAAATTTCCATTCTTCTCAATGAATTATTGCTCAGAAAAACTTCGTCACATGTATACACACTCACTGCAATAATTATTTAGCCAAGAAAGTTATAATTTTTTTCTCTGGGTAGTTATTTATGCATTAAAACCTCAGAAAGTTTGAATTACGAAAGATTATTTAATCCATTTCACAAACTTTTAGCTTAAAAAGCACAGTTTAACGTGGCAAATGTCTTTAATCATGTTAAGATTCACTTTTCAAATTAAAAACCATAATAAATATTTACTTTTACCTTTTTAAAATTAACAAAATAGCCTTTTTTGGAAATTTTTAAAAATTTCTAAAATTCTTGCTTTTTACACCAAAATTTTAAACATGCTATTTTTCACTGATATTTTGATCAGAAAAGCTTCGCCACATGTATACACACTCACTGCAATAATTATTTAGAAAGGTTAGTTATAACTTTTCTCTCTGTGTAGTTATTTATGTGTTAATCCTCAGAATTTTTGAGTTACGAAAGATTATTTAACCCATTTCACAAACTTTTAGCTTAAAAAGCACAGTTTAACATGGCAAATGGCTTTAAACATGTTAAGATTCACTATTCCAAATTAAAAACCATAATAAATATTAACTTTTACCATTTTAAAATTAACAAAATAGCCTTTTTTGGAAATTTTTAAAAAATTCTAAATTTTTTTCTTCTTACACCAAAATTTTAAACATGCTTTTTTTCACTGATATTTTGATCAGAAAAGCTTCGCCACATGTATAAAAGAACAGACTCCCACTAAAGTCCCACAACTATATTCCTGTAGCTCGGCTACTTCGCTCTGTACACAAAAACGCTTCTTTCTATTTTGTTCATTCCGATTGGATCGTATTATGAAAGATTCCTCAATAGTTTCATTAGACCTATCTTGACGTTTTCGATTTATAATCGAAACCGCCCAAGTTAAACTTATTTTGAAAAATTGTGATGTCCCAGATCAAATCAATCGCTAATTTGAATGTAAACAATCTAAACTAGCGAGCTGTTACCAAACGGCGATTAAGAAATTCGACCTTTTTTGTCGCCACGTAAGAGAATTATATATATAGATAGACTTCATTTTTTTGGCCCAACGGTCTGGCATTTGTCTAGTCTAACGGTGTTTATTTTTGTCATCTGGTGTTATGGACACGGGCAGAATGAGGCATCTCAAAGACATAAAGTGTAATTTTGTCACACGGCAGATGGGATCTACGAAAGCAGTAAAACCTAGTTTGAATAGGTTCCAAGCTGAATAGAACGGATTCTTGCCGTTAGCCCGCCCCTCCAAGAGGGTTGCTGATTGTCCACAGTTCAGAGGGGGGGGAGACTTGATCTGCTGCCCTTTTGGGAAAATCTTCTGTTGGGAGGAAGACAAACTTTTAAAACAGATAAAGGTTCTGCAGCCGCTCGCTTTTCGAATCGCTTTAGAAAGAAGACCGAACCACTCAGAGGGTTAACGAAAATCAGGCCTCTTACAGAAAAAGATAAAATTTTTAGAATCCCTGCCTGCAGGTTACCTTTGATGAAGTCTGTAGGGCGGGATTCTATTCCACTTTTTCCAATAATACTTTTTATTTAGGTTGCTTAGTTTTTCTTTTCTTATAGAATGTTTTGTCTACAACAGCTCTACTACAGCTGCAGCATCCTTTTGGGGGCTCTTAAAACAATATAATGTTATGTAATATTGTTGTCTTTTATCGTTTATCCAATTTCTTCGCGCAGAAGGGGAGCATGCTTCACAAATTTAACGCAGAATGAAAGAGGGGTACGGAAAACAGTGTCTCGCACGGTGCACCACATTCCAGTGGTATCAGCGTTATGAGACTGGACGTGTAAACATCAAGTACCTGAGCAGCCGCACATTGTGACCAATTATGCTATGATTTCGGCTGTGGATGAGCCATACGCAGAATCGTCGGATCACCAAACGTGAAATTGCTGTTGCACTATAGATAAGCAAAGGAACTGTGCATCACATAATCCAAAAAATCTTGGTTATGCCATTTTTTGTGCACAGTGGGTGCCCAAGCATCTGTCAGAGAAACACAAGACGGCGAGATGGGAACGGCATCCGTCAGCAACCCAGGAGCTTCTACACTAAAGACATCGACTCCATTCCTACTAGCTGGGATCAGTGTATCAATTTCAATGGCGATTATTTATAGTTGTACTGTTCCACATGAACTGTAATTAGAATATTGTTCTTAAAATTTCTTTACATACAACTGTAGTCTCCTTTTCATTTTGGAAGCCATTATACAAAAGCCTCAAACTGACTTTTGGGAATTACAACAAATGTTTATAGATTTATCACGACATAGATTGATTTGGCATTGTTTCCGCTTCCTGCTTAAGGCAGTGGGTCCATCATCTGTACCTGGAGTGAAATCGGAAAGCGTAGATGCCTTAGAAGAAACATAATTGTTTCGCAGCTCATCAGCTAAATTCAAAATATAATCACGACGCTTGATTTTTTGTTCCAGTAACTTCCTTATGAAATACCCTTATCATTGATAGCAGCTAAATCACGGATATTGAAAAACTTGTACAGGGCATCGTCGGGAAGCGGATTTAGTTGAATACGTTCTTGCCATCTGATCAAGTACGTCAACTCCGTATTTAGTCGAGTTATAAAATTTAATAACCTTAGGAGTCTTCTTTTCATTGCATTCAACTTCGAATGTAGGAGAAAGAGTGTTTACCAATAGAACATTTTTGTTTTTCTTATCTTGGCATTCCGTCAGAGTAATATTATCGTGCTTGAGACCTTTGCTTGAATACAGATCTTCCTTTATGAGCTTCAATGATTCAGACACTTTTTTCCTTGTAGTGAAAAGTACATGTGTACAAACACAAACGTATATACCTTTTGTGCAATTTCTGTAAAACCTTTGACCGATGAAGTGGGTTCACTTTCTTTGCCAGGAATATATGAATCTTATGATAAATTAGATTTTTCATCAGAACCAGAATAAGTTTCAGATAAATTATTTAACATTTGTAAAATTTCTTTCTGCAACCGCATTTTTTTACAGATGGTTCTTCGTGACATTTTTTGGGAAAATATATGACTGAACAAGCAAAGAACATACAAAAGAAATGAATATATGCCATTTCAATGAAGCAGATGCATCGAGCGCAAATAAATTCTGAGAATTGCCATTTTCACCCCACCCACACCCCTCAGTTATATTCTTCTCACCAAATCATCGTCGCAAAACAAAACATTTTAAAAGTAGAAAAAACAATAGTCGAAAAAACAAAAACAAAAATAGAGTAGGGAAAACAACATAAGTTGTAATGTTTTTTAGCTGCCAAAATGACCGCAGCCAATTTTAATATACACTTACAGTGTCGATAATAAGGAACGTAAACAAATAATTTTTGTTTGGCATGTTCTTTATGAATAATTAGGAAAAGTCAATGAACGAATAAGAAATCGAAGGAAAAAGAAAGAAAATATGAGCAATGAAATACATTTGCGATCAAAATGACCTCTTCTCTTATTTCTAGTGTTAATAAAATAGACCATAAGAAAAAGCTTTTTGATGAAACAAGACAACTATATCAAAGATAAAATAACATAATTGTAAAACTCAAAAACTTAAATACTTGGATCTTGAAAATGAATATTTTATGAATCTTCTGAAATTCATATTGAATTTATGGAAAGATCTTTAACTGTTATTGGTCAGAATTTTTGAACAAATGCATACAATTATGGTATAAAATTAAATTTCTCGAAAAAGGCAAATGGAACAGCTATATTTTCTCTGGATGAAACGATTAATTCAGTTAGAGCAAAATGCTTCCCACCAGATGAATTGCAGGAAGACAATATCTTCCATATAATCGTCTGTTTTCAGTATCGAAGGCAGTATTCTTTTACTGACCATCGTTTATCGAATTCTGAAATTGATGCTTTAAACGGCATTGTAATTGATACCATAAAAACTTAAAAAGAAACAAATCTCCTATAGTTGATGGAATCCCAAATGAAATCCTACAGCGTTTTCATTCAGTCATTCTTGGATTCTTAACAGACCCTTCAATATTTGTCTAATATTGGGAGTATTTCCGAAATTGTGGAACAATGCTCGGATTTTCTTGATTCCAAAAAGCAAAGAATCCAAGGCGCATCTTCTTGACAAATTAAGATACATTGGTTTCTTTAGCACTCTAGGAAATTGATTTACCCCTTCTCCAATGGTGGAACATACCTTCTGCTGGAAAAGTCTCGCAGCGGACAAGGACTCAGTCCTCAGTTTCCGATTAACGTTTCGGAAGATTGTCATTCAGCTTTCTCGCGATGCTTCGGAACCGTGGGGGTAACTCGCTTTCGATATGCATTATCAACTCGTTCGCGCACCTGCATACCAGGGGAAAAAATGTAACAAACTGTCTGTATAAGAACTTCGAAAAACTGTGTTTGGCTTGGAAGTAGGCACACAATGGAATTCAGATCCCTTTATTTTGACTTTTTTTAAAAACATTTAATGAAAACGGCATCCAAAAACTGGTTTCTATCACTAGCCAATATGATAACCAATCTTTTAAGAGTATTAGTAGTGATGTACTCCAACATATTCACAAACATCATTAGTTGAAAAGCACAAATATGCATCGGAGTTTTAAGTAAATGTTTTGATGTGTTATCTTCTTTCATTCGTATTTCTACGATCATGTTGTTAATAGTTTCCCAGAGAGATCAGTTATTACCAGAGTAATTAGAAAGAACATGAATTTCGAATTCAAATGATAAACATAAATTCACTGTAACAGATATTTATATTTGGAGAATGGAAACGATAAAAGAATGCAGTAATAACAATGAATATTTTATTTAAAAAAATTAAATATTTCAACTTCAGCATCAGTCCTTCTTATGATATTAGATGTTTTAAGTCAGGATATGTCTTGGAGAATATTTTTATTTATTATAGAAAAACTTACTTATCACTCGGAAGAATGTTAAGTTGAAGTTATTCTTTTGGCATAAAATAAAGACACACATAAAACGAGCATATACCAATATTCAATAAGCATGTCACCACTAATTAGGACCAAAAATTGTTCCTATGTTCTCATAAAATAAATACTAGGTGCATTCTTTCTGGATATCTCACACTCTTTGAAAACAGAACTTGACCTAAATTTAAGTAATTATTTAATTAACAGAAGAGAAATGCGAAATGTGTCGCCATTTATATCTTAGTATAAAATGCAACTGCCACACAAAAATGAGATAAAATAAAATAAATTATAAAAATATAATTATTTCTACTATTAAGCCCTTAACCTATCTGCCCGTACGCCAAAAGTGCATCGAGTTATCGTAAATTTGAACTCAAAATCATTCACAGATGTTATAAATCGATAAAAACATTATGTGGATTCCATAAACATTTCAACTGTACTCACGCAACAACGCATTCCCAAAATAGAAAAGAACACCTAATTAGATGGTTGAGAAAAAACAGTTATGGAGTTAAGAAGTGGAGACATAAGAAACAATGGCATTCATACAATTTTATTCTTTCTAAACTTATTATTTAGAGAATATAAGATATTATAGATGCCAATACAAATGTCTCAAAAATAACTAAGAAAAAATTTGATACTCTTCAAGTTTAGAACTTTTTTACTAAAGCCTATTTTCAGCATTTCCAATTTCATTATCTTAAAATTTAAACTTCCGTATATTCTACAACCGTGCCTTTAAGTAAACAAACCGAATACGAATTGCATAGTACACAGTACCTGCAATTCGTAGTTGAAAAATCCATAATAATTGGCAAGCATAAATTCAAAATTTTCCAAAGTTCGTTATTTCAGTAAGTTATTTTTCGCATGCATCATAAATGGAACTAATGTATTCATGGGGCACATATTATTTTAAAATAGTATAAATTTTACCAAAACTCGATAGTGTAACTTGCAATCAAAGAATTACTTTCCAATAATCGTATTCTCCAGCCTAAGGTTAGTTGCAAAGCCATAATAGTGAAACTAAAAATCTCGTTTAAAATTCTTATGAATATTCTATAAATTCAATAAAAGAAAATAATAAAAAGATAAAAACAGAATGTAGCCCTGGAGAAACAAAGGAAATGGATTTCAATATGCAATGCAGAAAATGATTGAATATCCAATGACCAAAATATGAAATGTATTTATTCTCTTCCCAAGTCTTTTCAAACCAAAATTTAATTGCCTCAACATAGACTGTATAGATAACAATTCCACCTATCTCTCAACATTATTTTTGCAGCATATTTTGAACTCTTTTTTCAACAAATAACATTTTATTTTCTGTAATAAGATTAAGAAACCCGCTTTGTTGTTTACATTTGTTGGATATACATGCATCTGTATATAATAAGGTTCCAATTTTTTTTTTATTTCTGTTCAGCTTTATGGAATCCTTAAGATCTTTTGCAGTATAAGTATTTATACAATTCTTTCTTAAATTTTGATTTTACATTCAATATCTGTTTGATGTGTTCTAAAATTTATTGTCTTTCGCCTCGCGATTTCTTTCGATTTCGCAATTATCAGGAGTTCTAAATATATTTGAAGTACATTTTAGATGATAACTGTAAATTGAATTTGTAAATTCGTGGTGTAAGTGTTCTTTCTTACAAATATTTCAACTAGAAACTATGTATTTTTTTCGCCTTTGTAATGAGGATGTTGTATATATGAACAACACCTTTTCCCTTAAAATTCATATGCAATTAACTACATACTACATTAAAGAAAATCTCTTTTCAGCTTAAAGTATTCAGACACTATAATATATTTAAAGTATTTAAGCACAATATGAGAAACATGAAAGTGTATAGTCACCTTTTTTCACACTGCTAAAAAAACTTCAATTTATGGCTGAAGTTCCAATAATAAAAGAATATGTACACAGTTCTAAATTGAATTTGCATTTTGTAACATTCTTCTCTTCTGTACATTGCTAATTGAACCAAATTTATTTTTTAACTCCTCGAAATTTCCATGGAGTTTGATGAAACAGCGGTATAAAAACGCTTTAAAAAATGTTATTGCATGAGTTCTCCTCTGCTTTAAAGCTTTCTAACAAAACTTAATTAAATCTACATATCATTATTTTAATTGATATATGTTTGCGAAGATTCTCTGTAGAACTAATTGCTTGTGACATTTATTTTCCGCATTTAATTATTAACTTTATATTTAAACAGGATTATTAGTAGCACATAAACATTAGATGAAACCCACATTTTCTTCGAATGAAAATGTCTTTGGTTTACTACTAAATGTGACTAAGTAAAAAAAAAGTAAATGAGATAATGTGCTCGAAGTTGTGGGAGATTGTGACTACTGTAGCACAGAATCGCACGCAACAATATCTGCGCTGTAATAATATTTTAACAATGCTACAAATACTGGCCATTCATATAGAATATAATCCCTACAGTTAAAAAAGCCAAGACAACTTACTTATTATCATTTGTTAGTAGGTAAGAATTGGTAACTTTTATTGGTAGATAATATGAAGCTAGATTGTTTGAATTAATAGACAAAGGTTTTGAAAGTGCGTCGTTTGATCTTTAAGGTGATTTACAAATTCCATCTTTCGAATTTTGACAAACGTATTATAGAAGAAAGATTGATAATTGCAACCTAAAAACATACAAGTCTTTTCCACCAAACAAAGGATATTATTTTGTTTAGTCTGATGACACAAAGCCTATGGAAAGATGTGAGATAGCGATTCTATTTACTTCGATATAGTGAGACTAGCAATACTGTTCTCCAATAGTCCGGTGTTTACAGAACGGTGAGTTGGGAGTAATTGTAACTTAATGGAAAACAGTTTTGAGACAATGTGTACAGGAAATAGTCTTTCTGTTTAAATATTAGGTGAAATCGTGAATATTCCTTAAAAGATATTTATCAAATATTATCTGTGGTTTTAGTGATTTGTATTCACCGCATGGTTTCCAAGGAAGGTCTCAATTCTTCACCATGACTAATGGACTTTGCAGTCAGAAGGACTGGAAATGCCATTGTAAGTTTAATTTTTAAATTTCTTCCCAGCCGCACTTTCCACCAGAAGCTAAGCATCGCACCTTATCACATTAAGGAGGACCTGTCGTATGAATTACATGCGTAGCACAATGACATTTAACTTAAATAGTCGATCGTTTAGCTTTCTCAAAAATTCAATTCTATTCATGATTTAAATCAGTGAAACACTTGCACGGTTTTAAAGCAGTTAATGAAGGGTTATTGCCGGTAGAAATTCTGCCAGCAGACAAAAGAGTGATAAATTGACCTTTAAATGACCTGGATTTCAAATCAATAATAATTTCGTAATGAGATAAAGAGTATTCACCTAAATTGAGCTTAGAAACATCGGTTATAGTAAATATCTAAGGATTATATTAAGAGAGAATTTTCGTGTTCCGTGCGTTGTAATATTTGTGCCGTTAGCCGCTAACAAATTTAATAAAGATTGGTTTTCAGTGTTCTAGGAGGTGCAGCAGACATGCAGCATCTGTGTCCACTAGAAAGTGAAGAACATATGTTCTATCATGACTAATAACGCAGCATTTTCTCTGGCCTTTAGCATCGGCCTCCAACAATGCCTAACCATATAGTTTCATAGCTGCATGGTGGGTACATTTCTTGGCTAAAGCGGAAGGATACCAGCATAGCCTATTATCTACACGTAGAATGATCACGAGGATTATTTCTCCAACTTTCACTTCTGGAAACTTCTACGAAACTGTGAAATTCTATCAATTTTCGAGGAAAGTTTATGGATTTGAGCCTGTAAATTTTAAATACAGTTACAAAGAATTCTCGTTGCCGTCCCTTTCGTTTTCTTATAATTCGTAGAAACCTAGTTTTCAAACGTTAGGTCTGAAGTTTTATCAACGATGATAACCAACTAGCTTAACTCATGCCTAGAAATAGCTAAAATTGCCTGCATTTGTGCTGGCAGGCGTAGTAACCACAGCAATCGATAATCTGATCGCCAAAATGGTTTCCTGCATATCTTTAGATTTGACGAAGAATCATAGAAGGGAAATTTATTAACAAACTCTACATCTGGCAACACTTTTTTGACTATACGCTCTTCGGAATCGGAAAAAAAATATTTTTCAAACGTTGTTTTAACGTGGTATATACATAATAGTCTGGAATAAAAGTAATGATATCAATGACCTGTGAGGGAATCTTGATTTCGACCGAGGCGACGCTAGCGTGATAACTCGTTGATTCCACGCATAATGAATTGCGATTCTAACTATGCCTAACTACGCGTATGAAAATGCCTCACGGATATGTGAGTCATTTTCAAACGTAAATAACTCTTAACGTATGTTGAACAACCAGTGTCACCTAGTATTTTTCTTAGCTTTTAAAAAGTCTGATATTCTTTTAACGAGGTTACTAATTTGACAATGTTTCGTGTGTTTCTTGTTCCTGCGAAAGAATTAGAGCCACATATATTTTTTACATCTTCGAACACTGCTAATTTTTCTTTCCATTAGCTAACGAAAAATCATCTCATCGAATTAATACAAAAATGCATTCATAGAATGACAAAAACGTTATCAGATACATTTTTACCCTATAAAGACGGCTTGGGCGGTTTCGGGTGGTCAGATATTTTATTCATAACTGCTAAAAAAGCCGGTTTTGAATGTTTGGATAGATTTAAGGATAATCAGGAATTCAAAACGGAAGCAGTGATTTGCACTGATGGTGGAAAAATTTCACACTATAAGTAGGGGATCCAGCTATATTTATAAAAATGCAAGTACAATGCTGAAAAGCTAAAGCAGAAAATAACCCGTCGCTAAAGAGTTAAACTCAAACGATAAGTGAATGGTTTGAGAATAACGCCAGAAAGATATTATCAGAAGTCCGCAATAATGTAGTAATATATCTGCTTATTATAATTCCACAACTCATAAAATAACTTCTAAAAACAATTAAAAACAACTATCAAAAGCATTAATACTTAGTTATGAGTTTTAAATGTCTTCGATAAGCTCAGGCCCTTAGGCTTCATTTCATCAAGCATCTAAGATTGATAAGATTGCTAAAACTAAAAAAAATCAGAGTAATCAAATTCCAAAAAGGCATCTGACTCCTTTCTTCATTGTTAAGAATCTTAGTTTAGCAGTATGTTGAAGGCGGAAGATAATTAAAAATTATTTAGTTTATATTTTGCTTGTTTGTTAAAGTCAATATAAAATTAGGAAGAACTAGTCAATACAGATTTCTTATTGAGAAATGACACACATGGTTCTCTAATTCAGCGTTAGAAAATATCGTAAGTGCTTCTGAAATTCATTGATGATCATATGGTATCTGAACATAGAAGAAATGGCCTGCGAGAAATGTCAACTGAAGTCACAAGCAAGAATATAAATTTTACACAGAAATATATATAAAATAATTCAAATACGATTGAAGAAAAAACACGTAAACATTGAAGTACTGTACAATTCAAAAATAATTCTTTGGTAGTAGGATTCCTCAAATCATACAGTACTGCTTTGTAAACATTTTGACTCAGTACATAAATAATATTCTTTCTCTTTACGCTTTCATGAGAATTCTGAAAAAAACGTAATGGAATCTGGGTGTAAGAAAATAACGGCTTGGTCTGCTAAAGTAAGTCTTATGATTGAATTTATCTGTAGGATCTATGTTTACATTCCTCTGAAATGTCTCTGTTTAAACAGCTCATTTCCTCGGTTTTCATAAAAAAGGTAAATCGGTATGTTTTACTCTAAGATTATTTTTGTTTAATGCATTTATTCTATCATAAATGTTTTGATTTCGTTGCAAATAAAATGGGAACATAAGAGAAAACATTTTATTTTTTCTGATTTACTAGCACATGAAACAAAAATAGACACCGTCAATAACTTTCGACATAATCAAAACAAAATCCCCACATATATTTTTCTAGCACATAAATCATGTATTTAGAAATATCAAAATTGTGATATATTATTTACTTTGCTGCCACTTGATCTTTGACAAATCATAATTGAAATATTCTAACAGAAACATTCTAAGGATTTTAGCATGTGCTTTCAAATTCTTTCCAGATAGCAAAATATTGTTGTATGTTTTAATTCTATATGATTGTTATAATACGTGAATAAATCGCAGAAGGTTTTGCATTTCGACTTATTCTTCTATTACTTTGATGAACTAAAATTTGTATGTCGTTTTATTTGATATCTGAATAGTAGTACTGTTATATCTAAAAGTACTAGTAAATTTAGGTAAGTTTCTTTGTTGTATTAGAGTTTTTTCTTATATCTTAGGAAATTCTAGGAAGATGGTTGAGTTGATGCCCTCAGGCCGTTGGCTGGTCAAAGGCATGCTTCTGAGCTTCTTCAGTTTCACTCTCAGATGGCCTTGTTGTGAAAGAGTCGGCTGTCGACCCTCGGATTTTGTACTTTTAATGGTATGTGCTTTCCTTTTTTGTCCCCATACTGGCTTGGTTGCTTCATGGCAGCTCATCTGCTTCCCGTGCGTCTTTGACTTGTGCGGGGTTTAAATCTTGTCATCTGATAAGTAATAATGCATATTGAGCATTTCTTAATATTTAAGGAATAAGAAAACATTGACCTATATTTTTGATAATATATGTGCATTTGTATGAATTGCAATTTTATCCTCCTTCAGAAGACACTAGCAAATTAGAATGAATATCAATCGAATAAATTCATTCTATTCGATAACAATATTTCATAATCATATTTGTTAGAGCAAATAAGATTTCACCGAAATCTCTGATAAAATTAATGAATGTTTAACACTTAAAAAGAAAGTTAAAACTGCTCAAAATGTTAATTCAATAGAGTTAAGCAAACCATGCATCTGAGTCCCTGACTTAAAAGAAAGTTGTTTCAATCAAGAAATAACACCGTTTTTCTACAAAACTGAAAATATGCATTTATTTACAGACGCATTATCAATCCGTTTAAACATCACAATAAAACTTGAAACGAAAATGCTAGATGCGCAGTTTTTAAACAAAAACTATAAATACAACTCTGCATGCTTTACCAGTGCTGTCAGTTGTTTGATCTCAACATCAATTAATCCCAGAGTATTAGAATCTTTTTGCACAAATAAAAATACTGAAAAAATACAACAGAATATAACTTGAAAATGTAAGGGATATTCTACAAAAGCAAGTCTTTATTACCAATTTATCTGCAGGGTTTATCTTTAGAAACCTGAGAAACGATTCTATTTGAACAACATACCTGTTTGATTTTAGTCACTTTCAAGAAAAGAGGTAAAGGCATAACGTGTTGGTACAGGACTATTTTTTGTCAGCGTTATTTTATTGTCAGTGAGATGAAAAAAAATAGGAAAATCTTTGGTATTTCATATTCCTAAGCATGCTGAGTATGAAAGATACCAATTTGGAAATGAATTTTCCATAAGAAAATCATGTTTTGAAATGTACGCATATTATCCCCTTTAAAGCGGTAATATAAATTTGATTGATTATTAATAGCGAGTTTTTAGAAAGAAATCATCAATTACAATTATATTGAGTATGCAATGAGAAATCTGACATTTTAAGGATTTAAAGATATTTATTAAAAACAACTAGAAAATCCCCGTCAAGGTATGACGGGTGCGAATTGTCTCTTTAATCGAGAGATTCCCGTCAAATTTGACGTGTTTATTTAGATATATAAGCGAGATAACTGTTTAACATTTATTGAAAACAAATGAAATAAACATATGTTTTATGACAGGAATTTTTTTATTTACATATTTCTTTATTCAAAAACCTCTTAGTAAACAACATTCTGTGTGAAGTATTTTTCGTTGTTTAACAATTTTACTTGTACTTCAGATGTCTTTGTATAAATTTTAACGTGATTGGGGTTCCTAGACCTTGAAAGTGCAACATAGAGCTATCTATGTGAAAAGAAAGGCTCATAGAAGTAAATTCCAACATGATCGAAAGTTTGTCCCTGCGATTTGTTGATAGTCATCGCGTAAGCTGGAATTGACGGGAACTGGCGGCGCTTGAGGACGAATGGTAGATTCGCGTCACTGGGAGCTAATTCAATTCTTGGTATGAAAACAACATCGCCACGATTACATTCAAATACAATTTTCGCACGTATGAAATTTTCATGGAGACCAGTAATTGATAAGCGAGTGCCGTTACGAAGTCCTTGTTTGGGATTTAAATTTCGGAGCAGCATTACGATTACTCCTTTCTTAAGCATCAATGCGTGTGTGGCATGCCTGATGGAGTTAAATCATGTAGAAATTCAGGTGGATAGTTTTGCAGGTCGTTCTGATCTTCGGATATTATTGAATCCGAGCTGTAAAAGGTATGAGGCTCACCCTGTAGTTTTGCGATGATTGATCGATTCATTTCCAGTGTCTTCTTGTTGGTTGGAGCTAAAATGACACGCTTTGCTAGTTGTTCAATAGCCACACGTTGTGCTCTGTTTGTCCATCGCAGCGAAAATTTGTTATGAGTGACAGGTGAGCGAACTTGCTCCAAAGCGGGCTTGATTTTATGCAACTTTCGACGACGTCTGCTCGTGTACCTCTTGGAACAACTGGAAGTGTCTGTCTGAAGTCTCCTCCGATTATTATAACTTTGCCTCTGAAAGGCTTGTCTTTATTCATCAAATCTAGCAGAAGAGTGACAATACAACGAAGACCGTCTTTTGTGAGCATAGAAATTTCATGTTGTTGGTCTCATTGACGAAACTGATGTGTCGAGAAGAAGAACTGGTAACTGAAATCCACTATGAACAGTTCTTCCACCTTTCAGCAGTGTTGCTGCTATGCCAGTTGTGGCGAATGGAAGTGCAATGTCTCCTTCGGGGTAACCGAATGAAAGATAATAATGTTTGATAGAGAAAAGTTTTGACAGAACCTACAGGGCCATCCAAAAAATATCTATCGTTTTCATTGTTGTTCCCAATAGCTCTGGTAATCGACTGGAAGGAGACCAGCTGCTCTCTATTCAGGGAAGATATTCTTTGCTCGTATTCCTCTCTTTCGTCATCAATGACATTTCCAGTTGGCACGGGAAGACCGATTAAAGCACATGACAATCCGTGTTGTTCAAGGGTTGCATTGATGTCATGTAGTGCCAAGTTCCAAAAAGCTGCTTCGATGTTTTTGCGCAAATAATCGAGAGACATATCGATCGAGAATTTGTTCTACAGCTAGAGCACATTAGTCGGGTTACAGAAGTACAGAATAAAGGCGAAGGTCTGATGTAGTTGCTTTGGCATTTGATATGTGGACGCGTCGTGTAAGCAATGATCCCACTCTTCATCTGAATTCAGAAAGTGACGGTGAAAAGCTGCTTGCTTGAAAGTGTCGACAATTATACTTCAATTATACTTTTAAATTTAAAATTACTGAAATTTCGGTTCTCTAACAATGAAATAATGCCGTGTAACGTCTCGCAGTGCTATGGCACGAGTTTTATTGTTGGTGACGCCAGAGTGTTACCGATATTAGTAATTCCTTAAATGTGCAATGCAAAAAAATGCACACTGTTAAGTGGGAAAAACACAAATTTCAACCTGTTGCACAGTAGACTATATATAATGCCAAAATATATTTTACAGGTTACATTATTTGAATTTTTATGGCGTTATACGAAAGCAATTATATCTCAAAGCACATATGTGGAGCTAATTCCAAATTGAATAACAACCTGTAATTTTTAGCAAGTTTTACGTTTTTAACGTTCGTCAAATTTCTATTTCAGCTGCATAAATCATTAACATAATAATTACAGACATGGTTTATTAGTGAATACTAAATTGTGTAAAATTATTTTGTGAAAAAACTTTTATTATTTTCTTTTCACTTTTCCACCCATTGTAAATTCCAATACAGAGGTCAATTTACATAAATGGAGAGAGGGACGTCTTTAGTATCGCTGTACAAAATGTTCAAATCAGTGAAAAGGCTACAAATAAAGATATTTATATACTTAACTTCGGCACTACAATGATTTTTGACACCAAATTTCTTAACAATTTCAAGAATGCCGAGGTAGACCATGTGGGCATGCCTGATTTGCTAAAACTTGCATTTTGTTCTTTGCGCAAGAGTGTTTGATTATTTATTATATCTGAAAAATGTAATTCGATGCTAATAACTTCCACGATGCGTTTGGAAAATTGTATGCCAGTCTCTCTGTCACAGGAAGACATTTCATAAAATGTTCTGAAGTATAAAGGAAAATAATTTTATAGAAAAATAACATTCAATTGAATCTAAAATTAAGAAGTTAAAAACCTTCTACTCGTAAAACAATCAGTAAGTTGTTAATAAAAATAAATAATAAAATCTTCTGAATGTAATTTGGACCTTGAGAGTTAAAATTTATGCAAGCATCTTCAGTGTTTTATTAAACCCAATTTTAGCAAATTTTTAAATGTTATATTTGAAAAAAAAATTCCAATGCCACTCATGAGTTTGCATGTTGATTAATTTTATTTGACCTGAACGAATTTTTACCTTATGTTAACTATCGAAAACTAATTAATTGTTATTTGGAATTTGTCTCGGGACTCTCTGGGCTTCGACAAACTGATAGTAAAGCCATGGAACAGGAAGATACATGAATTTTGACCGTGGAAGATATTGAAATGAAGACGAATTTCATCCTAAACATACAAATCAATATGGCAAAATCTATATTCAGGTCGTATCAGTAAGAAAAATGGCTAAATAATTATTGTTAGGAAAACACGGGGTTTCAGGATCTGCGTATGCAGAAATCACTTAACTTCTGGGACAATTTACTTCATGAAGAAATTTTATTTAAATAAGAAGTAAGTATATTTTTATAAGTATATTTATGATTCTTATTCAATTTTTCTCCCTTCATGTAATTTAAAATTTTCCGTTTACCCAGATAGCACTTAAGTTTGCAGCAAGTTTGATTTCGACTTGATATTACCTTGTAATAGCAAATTTGACGCGTCAAACTTGAAGCGAACTTGTAGCAAGTTCGCCGTGACAACTAGAGCCACCTCCTTGCATTGCAAGCTTGCTGGAAATTTGCAAAACAAACTTGATGCAAAGATAGCACAAAGAGATAATAATCTTTGTCTCTAATTTCAAAAAAACATCAGATTTTTAATAGCATCTCATAGACCTTCCTTCTTTTTATTAATTCAATAACTCAATGATAATTTGTAAAAAAACTAACTTTTTTATAAAAAAAAATTGAAACATTTTCCATCTTTTTACTAAATATAGCCCTCGCACTTTAAAGAAAACTATATCGCCTTTTTTTGAATATTGAAATTTTAGCGTTTATATACACAATTAAACCGAAAAAACAGTCAATGTTTGTTGTAAAATAAACTTATATATTTTGTCCCACTTGAAAGTAATTAGTTTTGAACTCTAATTTCATAATTTATTCTACCAGCAAAACGTAGTTATTAGCGAATATCGCTCTGTCTTTGACTTCAAATCATATTCTCAACTCAAAAATTAATGAAATCAAGAAATCAGTTTAAAATAAATCGTATACGAATCGAATCGAACGATGTATTAGCGAAATCTATCTTCTCCTCTCAGAGTTTAACTGGCCCGGTGTTTAGCGCGTCAGCTTCTGAACCGGTAGGTCGTTAGGTCTAATCCGGGTTGTGTTCCTGCTCTCTTTTTGCTATAATTTATAATGAGTTTAGCGCGGCAAGCTTGCTGCAAGTTCGTTCCATGGTGACTTCGAAGCTAGCGTTAACTTGTTGCAAACTTGCACTCTTGTCATGTCAAACTTGTTTCAAGCTTGCACTCTTGTCATGTCAAATTTGTTGCAAGCTTGCTGCAAACTAAAATCGCTATCTGGGTAGGAGCTTAACTTACCTTAATTGATTGCTGAAGTTCAACTCTCGTTTTCCGATTGAAGTTATATGCACACAAAACTAAAACTTTCCATGATGCTTCCCTTTTAATATGATATTTCACTTTTTCTTTTCTTCATATTCATTTGTAACAGATGTAAAACTATACTCAGATCATAAAAATTTATATATAGCTATGGAAATGCTGGTTAACTCGTTTAATTGTTTTAAATTTGTGAAGGTGTTGAGTTTTGAATTTCCGGAAAAACTCGGATAAATGCCGGTAGAGAATTATTTTGAAAAAGAGTACTTAATATAAGAAAGTTACTTTGCAATTTAGTAAGTAGTTGTGAAGGTAGATGGCAGCACGAGTCAGCTTAATTTATGTAATCGTTCCTCTAGGTCGACGTGCGCGTGTTCTGAGGAGCCGGTCATTCAGAAGACTCCAGATCGCGACTCCAGAAGGTTGTCTGAGCGTCTCGTGAGGTTCCTAGGAGGTTGTGAGCGTGGCCCATCCCGCTTTGGGAAATGATCTGGTAATAGATGTTAAGTGGTAATGGCATAACCCCCTTTGCTTTAAACACCTCTTTAAATATTCATTTCTCTGCATTTTATGTAAATATTACTTCGAAATTTAATAAAGCAATTTTGTTTTTTGCCATCGACTTATCATTTTAATTTACTAAAACCCCTAGACAGCCAGAACACATACATCTCCCATATTAATTTATATTATGATAAATTACAATTAGCTAAAAGATTTACTTTGGAGCATATTTATAATTAGTTAGCAGAGATACCAGCTTCAATATATTCCAGTCTTATTAGGGATATAGAATCAGAGATATTGGTAAATACGTTCTAGGATTATAAATTTTGTATATTAATTATTTACTGGCAGGAATAGCAATATATAGAACGATATTCTTGTTAATGGAAATGCGACAAAAGCAAAATATTACTCTTATTTATTTAAGTATTTAAATTACAGTAACGTTGGTATTATTCAGCAAAACTTTCATTCAAAGAGAAGTTCTAATACAAAAGAAAAAGCTTTCTTTTAAAAATCAATTTTAATCTATGAATAATTGGAGGAAAAAGCCAAAAAATGCAAAAACACAAAATAAACGCTAAGTTAGAAAGATAATATAATATATTTAATGAATTTAAATTAATTCTTTAAGATAAGGAAAATTTCATTATCATTGTAGCGCTATAAGGAATGTAACGTTTAATATCTACGTATATATGGATAGCTTTAATATTTTGTGTAAACAACTTTCATAATCGAATTATTAAAGCGTTCTAACTATTCTAAAATTTTATTCTTCTCTAAAACAATGTTGTACCAGTGAATGCTAATTTGCTTCAAAAAATTTAATTCATGTTTATAAAAAGGCACATTCATAAGGATGTTTGAAAAGAGCAGACATATTTTGCGTGTTCTTAATTTTTGTTCTTAAGCACTTGCTTAATATTAAATTCCCCATGAATGTTTCAAAGCTCTATGGAAATTATTTAAAGCTACTAAAGCTTAGGCCAATTACATAACGCACTGAGTTTTTGCATGAACATTAAAAATAAATTATAATATTGGACAATGTTTGCTAAAATGTTTTCAGGAACCCATTAATGAACTTAACGGGAGAAGATTTCATTGGTTCATTGTTTGGATTCAGCAGTGATTTAGTTAATTAAGTAGTGTAGTGCAGTAAAAGTAGAAGTAGATTATGCACTAAAAATATCATGATTAAAGTTAAAATTTATACAGGGTGGTCATAAATTATGGGACCCATTTCAAAATTTAATTTTAAAATACTCTATAATGTAATAACTTCATTTTTTAAATGAGAGAGTAGTTCAATAACTACTTTTCAGCCGCGTAATAGATCTGCGCAATCCGAAGCAAGTGTCAAAATGGCTACCATGCCGCAGAAGGCACGTCCAGCACATCCCTCCACGGAAGCAAATCAATTGTAACATTTCAAAGAATTATTCGGTTAGAGTATCGAAATTGCCTGTCTCCAAGTAAGAACTTCATCAGGAGTTGGTATGAAAAATTTAAGGGAACAGGAAATGTGTATCAGTGAGGGAGACTTTCGCTTCTTAATTGTTCATGCCAGAGCTTATGGAGCTGTTACTTGGAGACCGACAATTTCGATATTCTAACTGATTAATTCTTTGAACCGTTACAATTGATTTGCTTTCGTGAAACCTGAGATGTGCCAAACGTGCCTTCTGCTTCAATGTAGCCATTGTGACAATTGCGTTGGATTGCGTCGATTTAGTGCCTGTCACGAAAGATTGACAAAAAGGATTTTGAGCTACTCTCTCATTTATAAAAACGAACTTTCTACATTATAGGGTTTCTTATTAATTTTTGAAACGGGTCAAATAATTAATGACCTTCCTCTATTGCGCGAATATATAAACTGACTGATCAAAAAAACTTCAAACTCCCTTCAGAATAATCTGATAAAAGAGTTGAATGTTATTTTTATCTATTTAATGCAATTATATTTCTTATTCTGAATCACAGATAGAAGTCTTTCAGGCTTCAGAATTGGTTTCAGTTCTTCAAATGAAGAATTTCTCACAAATTCTTCAGATATTTAACTGCATTATTCTTTCTAATTCCTTCTCTTTCTAATAAATATACCTGAATGATTCTGATATTGTATATTTTGTTATTTTAGTAATAGAACAAATATAGCAAGTAGCTGAAAATGTATGTAACATAGAAATATATACAGAACTTCCATCAAAGAGATTTTCAGAGATTTAAACTGGCTTCTTTTGAAATCACAAATAAGCGTTTGAAACAAAATGTGCAAATTTTATGAATTGGAAAGAATTCCCCACACATCGTAATAAAATATTATTTTAATCTATTTAATGCAATTAAATTTCTTATTCGAAATCACAGATCTAAGTATCTTAGGCTTCAGCATTGGTTTCAATTATTCAAATGAAGAAACTCTCACAAATTCTACAGATCTTTAAATGATTTATTCTTTCAAACTCCTTCTCTTTGTAATAAATTTATCTGAATTATTCCAATATTGTATATTTTATTATTTGAATAATAGAATAAATTAAGCAAATGGCTTAAAATGTATATAACACAGAAAAATGTACACAGATCTTTCATCAAAGAGATTTTCAGAGATTATAACTGGCTTAATTTGAAATCATAAACGAGTGTTTAAAAGAAACTTATAGGATTGGCAACATACATTCCGAAAGAGCCTGGAGCATGTACACATTAAGAATTCCATGATTGCCTTGTTTGTCAGAGTTCTGACCAAAAGTATCCGAATCCCTGTGATGGAATCTAATTACATATAGAGCTTGATAACCTGAGAAGTTTAATGTATCAGAATGCAATTCTTTAAAATTCTTTTAGCTTTTATTACATTATTTTTCGGAAAATTCCGATATTGTACTGTCTTACAAAATATTAAATAAACGTCTCCCATTCAAAACTGATATATGCTGATTTTTGTCTGTTTAAACCAAATGAATCCGATTTGGATCCAAATGAATACAATAATTCTGAAGTTAATTTCTATTACAAAAGTATCAGAATCCCTATCATGGAATCTAATTAGATATAGAGGTTGAAACTCTGACAAGTTTGATATATCAGTATGTAATTCTTTAAAATTGTTTTAGCTTTTATTACATTATTTTTCAAAAAGTGCGCTATATTCTTAAAAAATATAAATAAATGTCTCCCATTCAAAACTGATATATGCTGAATTTTGCCTGTCGTAAGAAAATTAAAACCATCTGAAGAAAGTACTATAATTTCGAAGTAAATTTCTTTACATGATTATATCTTTCCAAAAACAGCCATTGCATGAGATAACGAGGCAGAAATAATTTTTCTTCGTCATAAAATTTTAGAAATTTCGGAAAACTTTTCTAATTTAATTATTTCTATGGTTATATATTTATATTTAGATAATATTTTTATGAGTTGTAAACTGTTTTTTACAGTATGTGACAATGAAAGACATACTGTACAAGAAAGACAAGATAATATTGTAAAATTGATGTTGATCGTTACATAGAAATTAATTTGTTGACATATTCTGGATAGTGATTTAAATTTTAAGTGAAGGACATCATTTTTAGCACAAAACAATGGTCTCTTATTTCTCTGAAATTATTATAAATTTGTAATTAAACTAAAATTAGAGAACATTTTTCATTTAAAGAGACAGCCAGGCGGAGCGCTACTTTACAAAAAAATAAAACTGTTGCAACCTGTTATAATTTTGCTAATAACATATTTACTGTTAGGTGTGTTGAAAAACAAATTTAAAAATATAAATATTAACATTTATATATTCAACACACTCGAAATGAAGTCGAAATATGTTTAAAATTATTAATAGAAAGTCTCAAATAGGAAGAACCGTCTATAGCATTCACAGTGTTGTCGAATTCCAAAAATTAAGGTAGGATTTAAATTAAATAAATTCAATAACTTATACTGATAAATAAATACAAGAGCATTTTAGACATATGTAACATAATACAAATTTTTTTTTACAGAGAAAATTTCCGTGAGTTAAAATTTAATTTCAATAGCTGGAACACAATATCGTTTCAGAAACATTCACACAGTGAACGGCCAGTTGTAAGTATACTTACCACTTCTGAATTTAATTCCGGTAAGATGATAGAATTAATGTTTTTGTGAGTTATTCTTGTTGCTCAATCGAATGAAAAATATCCAAACCATTTTATTATCCTTTTATTCATTTTACAAGGCTTTTTCATGACAAAAGAATAAATATAATGTAGGTTGTAAGCATGTATATCAGAGACCTATAAAGTGTTAAGGCAAGCCGTTTTCAACAACAAAAAAGAAGTTAAAAAGTCATGTGTTTGATTAAAAAAATATTTAATAAAGTCTATTTATTCGTACATATAACTTGTTATATGTTATTACAAAATTACTTGTTATATGTTGTTTTACAAAAATCTATCCTATTAAAATTCGAAGGTAAACAAACGTATGTATGTATGTCCAGCTATCTTCTCACGAACCGCCGAACGGAGAAGCGCGCGGAAAGTACCAAAATATGGGGAATAATCCAAGGAATCCATTTCGGCCATTTAAATTCCGAAATTACAATTAGTAAAAAAGATATTAATTAAAAACTAATTTACAACAAAACTTTTCATTGTTTCGGATACTTTATAACAATACTTTTCATTGTTACAGCGCAATTCAAAATATTTTTTATTGTTGAAGTTGTTTAGTTTAAAGAACATTGTTACAATAGCAATAAAAAAGTGACGCTGACAGAAATAGAAAATGTATTGTTGGAAGTGTATAAATTCTTTTTTTTATTCCGTGATATAACGTCAAGCAGAATCATTTTAACGAATTTACAGGCGTGTTTTGTTTCTGTAAAGTTATGCGCCGAAAGATGTAGATTAGTTATGTTAGTGATTTTAATCATTATTCATTGATTTGATCAAGTTTAAATATTTCTGCTAGCTGTTATTTTAAGCTGATAATTGAAAGTTACTATTTTTGCCTTGTTCAATTCTCGCTTTTTCCGATGCCTAAAAGAAAAAGAGGAGTTACACGGGATGCTGCCCGTAGACAGCAGGCAATTAAAAAACGTGAAAGGAGAGTTCTGAAACTGACGAAGAAAGAAACCGCCGATTGTCAACTATGGCACAACATGGCCAGAAGAGAAGAGCGGAAGATACAGAAGAACTAAGAAATAGCCGATTTTCACACAGTATTTCTTTTTTAGAGAGCTTATGTGTTTGGATTCATTAATATCGGGAAAAAAATCATTTTCTTTCCTTTTTTGTATTAAGGTGTTTAACTTCGTAACGTTTGTTGCGGAAAGTAAGTGACAATTTTTGTTGAGAAAAACAGAGGCGGGCTATATGAAAATATATGGACCCCGAAGCCTTACATGACCTCGCCTCTCTCCACCCGGGAATATCCCATTATTAGAGATAACCCGTGCAACGCCGGGCCATACAGCTAGACTAGAATTAGATAGACCAGAGATTCCCAACCTGTGGTACGCATTCCCCTGGGGTTACGCAAAGGACCATTTGGGGGTACGCAAAATAAAGTTGTTAATGGCGGAAACAAGAAAACATAAGGGATTAAAAAAGTTATAGAACTTTGTTTCTCCAAGTCCCTTGGTATTTAATAACTATACCACTTGAATAGTTGCTTAATACGGAGTGTAATTATTAGCAATCCTTATAAGTTAATGCAAAATTATTACAATAATGATTTCATTTGTTTTGGCGTTAAACAAATACTCTTGTAAAAATGCAGTAAAAAATAAAATAAGTCGAGCAGATGTTTTCCAGGCAAATGTCAAATCCGAGTTATTTAACTTTTAAGCTATTCTAAGGCCTTATAATTATTGATAAAAACTTCTTAGCATAGACGGTGGGGGAGGATATGTCAAAAATTAATCAAGAGGTGCGCGAGGGAATAAAGGTTGGGAACCTCTGAGATATACCTTTCATTTCGCTAAGACACGGAATAATTTTTTTTTTACAAAATAACAAATATTTTTGTATTTTTTTAAATAGTCCATTTTGACACGTTTTCGTGGGCGGAATGTTTGAACAGCTCTTTTCACCTTATTTATTTAAGAGAGAATATTGGGCATGTGTCACGTTACCTCACTTCTTTCCGTCAGGGAATGATGCATTATTCGAGATAGCTTTTAAATCTTTTATATATATTTTCTATAGTATCTTTTAAAAGTTAACCAAAGGCTCCAATTATTTTAAAAAATAAATTTCAATATTGCTTCAATTTGCATTTGTGAGTCCACAACAATGAAAATTAACAAGCTTAAGTGAAAATACAAAAGAATATTATTATTTGTGAAGGGCATGCAGAAAATGGTTTTTATAACAATGACGCTAAACAATCAAAAAATAATTATTCATTACATTACTGCTACTGAATTTAAAGAAATTCGCCAAAGTTTGGTTTAACTTTAAAAAAAGTAATGTTTAAAAACATTTAATAAAGCTTTACGCTAAAATGGGAAGAAAAAAACATTTTATGTAATATTTCTTCTCTTCACAATTATTCAAAGATCAAAAGAAGAAAAAAATGCATTTTTTTGGTGAAGAAAAAGAAAATACAGATTGTGGCCTTTTAATTTCTTAGCCTCAGTTGATCTTGAGAACTAAATCCTTTTTCCTATATTCCAGGGGAAAAAATACTCAATAAGATCTTTCGTCCATTCCAAAAGTACTTTTCTTACGTGTTCAAACGTTTGGCCCATTCCTTTTACCATCTATTGTTAGTTTTTAGCACATAAAATCTTTATTTTTTCCCCTGCCTTTTTTGTTATACTGGGATTTCGAGCTCAATTAGAGCTACAAAAATATAATCTGCTTCGGGAAATAACAATAACGATGTCTTGGAAAAATTCGAAAGTGAGCTAAAAACTTTTTTCTAGACAATACTACCTTTTAAGTCTATACAAAAGAGTAAGATAAAATCTTCTGTAAGGTTTGTTTATTCTTCCTGTATCTGAAAGCGGAATTCTTTCCTTTAAGTCTCTGTTTTTTTCCTGTTCTTTTTTTCTGTTCTCATCTGTTTTTCCAATCATTGCACCCATATTTTCTTTTTCTTCTACTGGAAAAGTTAGACTCCAAAGCAATCGTTTTTTCTCCCATACTGAAGGGTTTTAAGAATGTGTTTTTTGAATGATATATCTCTTTTAAATGGAGCTTTTATTGAATTTTCAAGTCTGAGTTCATCTTTAAGCCTTTAAGTGCATTTTAAACCGAATCTGAAAAAGCCTTTCAAAGTAAATCCAAAAATGTTATCAATTTCAAAGATAAATGCAACGGAACAACTGAAATGCTTCAACTAGTACAAATGCTGCTACTTTTAGAAACTTCTTCAAAGAAATACAATGTTACTAACATATGTTTAAAACTCTGATCCTCAATATTACATAGAACAGTCTTCTATGTGCAAACATTTATAAAATAATTGTAGGATAAAAAATTATTATTCGAAATTATTATTAAGGTAAATATTAATAACTTTGGAGGATAACAAACTTTGGGAGGATAAAATATAAATATAAATAAATAAAGAATACATATAATTAACAATTTAAAATTAACAAAATATTCGATTTATTGATTAAATTTTCAAATAGGTTTCGTTCTTCCCACTGTCCTCGAATTCTGGTTTCATGTTTAAAATTAATTCATTTTGTACATTTTCATTAGTTGGTTTGAAACCAAAGAAGTGATATGGGAAAAATTTGTTTACCCTATCTTTGATAGAAACTTCTAAAATGTTGCCAATTGGCAATGTTTCAGCTCAATTGAATAACGTTTTGACCTGCCTGAACAGCCCTAAATTATTGAAAAGCATCTATTTTTGTAAAAAAGATGAGGAGGAGTGTTGACGACATAAAATTAGAAAGGTTTATTCTAGCACCTCTTTTATTTCAGTGTTAGAGGTAATGTTATTATCTAAAACTTATTTGACAAAAGGTACAGATCGAAAGATATATGGGATTTTCGTGGAAAAATCTAGTTTTTCAAAAAAAAGTAAAGAAATTCTAAAATTAGCGACAACCAGTGAGTTTTCTTTAAGCGACTCCGAGATGCACGTCACCAGGAAGTATTTGTTAAATCATAATTAGGGTTTGTAGGACACGTATAAAATTACTTTCTAACCATAATTTTGTTAATCTTTCGATTCTTTGCATTCAAAAACGTAAAAGTAATGTTTCAATAAAAGTTTTTTTTTATTGTTTATATTTTTAAAACATTATATTTCTTGTTTTCCCGAGCTGAAAGTGACAACGCATTTTGAAACTTCGACTTCGTGCTCTACAGGTACTAATGGCGCAAGTTTCATGCATAAAAGGCAAGATTCTACTGATTGTATATATGGCAAAACAAATTACTGACAATAAACGCCAGCCAATGGTCTCATTTCAGCATTTTGCTTTACAATAAATGTCACCAGAGAAACCAGAGATGCTGCAGAGCTCTCAATCCAGGAAGTTCTAACATTTTTCGGTTGAATTTTAAGATACCTTCCAAAACAATTTCAAAAATGGTATTGGGAAGGTTGAAAAGCTTCACCTGAGAAGAAGAAAATAACAAAAAGGTAGATAGAGTGACCGAAAATTGACTGAAAATGTACATTTAAAATTAGTCTTGATGATTAACCGATCAAATTTAGAAAAATTGTTAGTAATCTCGAAAATAATTCTCATTTTGCTTCAGAGCATTCAACTCAGAGAATACTATAAAATAAATTTTACTATTGTGTTTGATATTTTTATGTGGAGTTAAGGATTCCTTGAATCACCTCTGATGGATGGCAAAAGCCATTTATTCCCTAAAACTTTAGTTTTCAGGTGTCATTCTTCCTTGATTTTGAGATATATGTCACCAGAAGTACTTGTTGAAACATAATTAGTGTTTGTAGTGGCAATATTTAACTTGTAAATACCATTTTATATATATTTCAATCAATTTTATTTTTTATACATTTATTTAATTTAATCAACTTACTTTTAATATTTGTAGCAATAATTTAAACTTTAGAATTTAGATGAAAAATATAAAAAGATAGAATCAGAATTTTGAAAAAAATGTGAATTTGTATTTGAATGTGCTGTAATAAGAATTAAAGAGAAATTATTTTTTAGTCAGTTGTCCTATGTGTTTATGTGAAAGATTTATTTAATGCTCCCAAAGATAGGTTCACCCCCAAATAATATTTACAGTTAATTAAAACATTAATTAGTTACAAAAAAATTATGGATATATTTCAAAGCGGTAATTTATAAGTATATAAATCATTTTTATTGCCAGGACCCAGAACGTTTTGCTTTCGTCTTTTTTGATAAAACTTTAGAGAAAGAAATTAAAATAAAGGTGACTGCAAATTGAGCTTCACATTGCAAAAGCAAGAACATTACGCTTCAAGAAGAATGCATGCAAGGCTATAAGATACTAAAAAGCCATAAACCGACCTGAAAGAAGTTCATTCTATTTTGGACAAAGAAGTCGATTACTTTGTATTATTAGTAAAATTCAATTTCTTCAAAAGGTTCAACATTTTACATTCCAATCCGAATGTCTGGAAAGAAAATAAAGATATTTTTAAAAGACAGCTCATTGCCAAATGTTTCAGGACTGTAAGCGACACAGCCGAAACGGTGTCAAATTAATTCCAGACTGTCGTATGAGCACAGCAAATGATGAAGAAGAAGTAGTAGTTTTTGCATGCAGTTGCTGAATGACGAATATTTTGCCAAGACAATATGAAATTTGCCCTCTATGAACCTCATACCATTCTTGATTCTGGTAACTCAATCTGATATATCTCCTTATCAATCCGACCTAAATGCCAATTTCATTGTAGCCCAAATTTAGACATAAACCTGCTCTGTTCTCAGTACTTGCAATTTTTGAAGATTGTGTTTTTAATGAAAGAATAGTTTAGTTGAATAATTTAGACTGGTTGTGGTTTTATTATAATATATGATTTATTCACTGTATAATAATTTTTGTTCCCCCATCCATCCGATTCCTTCTTTCCCCATGGGTCTGCATTTTGTGGTTCTCGTATTTGTGCGTCTCTCTTCCCCTCCCCCATGGTCGAATTTCAGGTTTCATGGCCGAACACTCCAGATGCGTAACGAGTGCAGATGTAATTCCAAACTTTCTACTGTACTACGCCAATTTTTATCAGATTTTGGCATTGGCGACAGGTTTTAGAATGGTGCTACCAAATTTGCGTGGGATGATCTAGTCACGAATGTTCAGCTTTGGGGCTGATGAGGGAAGTCTCAAGGTTCTGCCATGGAGCTGAAACTTTGTCAATCACATTTCTACACCAATTGGAAATTTGTAGATGTTTTTTATCAGAGAAATTCGGATATCAATTTCTCGCAACAACCCTACACTACAATAATTATTAAAATGTGTTTACTTTTGTTTTCCTCCAATCACGAAATAGCTTGGACTGAAATAATATTTGATAAATGCTCTTGAAATTTCAAAGGTAATTTTAAATGCTAAATGAATGTCTACAATTTAATGAAAATATTTAATCGAATAATTTTAAATAAGGACTATAAGTTATTTAATTTTATGCAATTATAATTAATTCACTAAAGTTGATAAATAATTTGCAGACACTTTGCACATTTTATAGCAAATTAACAGAAAAGCATTACTTTACCAAATAAATACCGACTTAATTAAAATATGTGCCAGTTTTGAATTAAAAAAATGGGTACCGTTTCATAATTTCTTCTCATCATATACTTAGAATTTTAGATTTGAGACAGACGCGGAATGTCTAGTGTCTCTATCACCATTTACACTAAATTCGACATTCAACATTCATTTAAATTATTGAAAAGAAAATGAAAATATGCAGATAGGTCATTCTCATGAAAAAAGTACAAATAGCTAAAAAAATTATTTTACAAAAGTATGTAAAAAAAATCTTAAAAATTGCATGAATGTTTCCATTTTAGCTTAATAAATAATTATTTGGTCAAGATTGGTCAAGTTTTATATTTTATTTTTCACTGTTTCTTTTTGTTTTCAAATTTTTGACCTGTCTGCTAAGGAGACATGATATTCAAAGGAACTTTTACGTTTCAAACGAAAGCTTAATTAACTAATTCTTATGCAGATTTGGTACAGGTTAATTTCTTATAATTAAACAATGAAAATAGTTATTAAAAACCAGCGCAAGAAAACTTAACATTTTAAAATAAATAGCACTTTTTAAATAATGGCACTGTCTGTGCATTAGTTAAATAATATTTACAAACAATTTCAAGTAAATGAAAGTCAACATTTTGCAGGAAAGTAATCAATTATATACCGGGTTAAGGAATATCATATATTTATTTTTTAATAAACAATCTATTAAGTCCCGTATTAAGTTTATTCTACTCTCTTCTCTTCTGAAATTGAGCTTCTGGCTGCTTTGGATTTTTATCCTTTGAAATTCCCATTTTTTCTAAAAATAAATTTAGCTATTAAAATGTTTTTTACACATTATTAAAGCTTTAATATTATAAATATTCTATATGAATTGATTTAGTTAAGTCTTTTCGAGAATATAATTTCAATTTTAATTTTTATAAAATACAAAAGAAAATCCCTAAATTTCATAAAAATGTCTACCAAAGGACTTATAATTAAAATTATTTTAATTTATCTATCTGCATCATGATTTTTGAGATTTTTCTCTTTCATTGACAATGCCAATCTCTCTGGGGAGATGTCGTGTCTTACGGAAGGGAATTCCAAGGAGGAGCCAAAAACTAAGTTTTGAATTTTTAAGTGCTTTGGTTTTTACGCTGCTAAAGTGGTAAGCTTATTTTTATTAAATTCGATATTAAACCTATTAAAATTTTGTATTTTTTTATAAATTAGATTTTTCTTACTTACTTATGATGCCCACGGAGTCGACGCTGAGAGCTTCAACAAGCTCTAAATGGAACTAATAAATTGTAATGTATTCAATAAATTCGCAATAGAACGAAACTTCTTCCCTAAAGAACAAATTGTCTGCCTCCCTTATAAACTCTTTAATGATGATTTTACATGAGCTGCCATTTATGATATTTTTAAAGCAATTCTCTTTGTCCATGGATGGAAGCTTAATTTTCCAGAGACAAAGTTTGAAAATTAATTCCTAAGTAAAAATCATATATTTAAAAAAATATTAAGTTTGACTTTAACCAGGACTTTAAATTAGCTAATACTGAAGAAAAAAAAGAAAAAAATATTTTAATTGTTTCAGTATCAGTAAAAATTATCTCGTGTTTCAAATGTACGGACGCACACGGAGGGAACTTTTGTCTTATATTCATTGAAAAATGAGAGTTAAATAGTAAAACTATTTTAGTAGAAACGTATTAAATAGCTTTCTTAAAACTTAAATTATACATATAAACGAAAATATTGGGTCATTTGTTGCACTTTCTAATTTTTAACATCCCGGGACTGTAAAAAGCACCTTTTCGTGAGAATGACATAGATCTATTTATGTAAGAACTGAAAAAAGTTAATGCTTATAAATATTGTATGGTATTTAAATTCATCCATTATACAAAAAAGAAGAAAAAACTTATTTGGTCTCCATATAGTCCCTGTTTTCATTATTTATTTCAAAGCCAATTTTTAAGCACAAGCTTTAAATATTTGTACATGATATCTATTGAATCTTATCAAATACAGCATTTCAAATAAAACTTTTTAAAATGGATGAAAATTAATTAAAAATTTCATTATAGATTTTTACTTTTTTTCAGAATAAAAGTTTCAGTATTTTTTCAAAAGTCTTTTTGCATTTTAATTGGATAATGTTCTTATTCAAGATTAGAATGAATTTCTTCAACTCTTCTTTGCTTGTTAAATTTCGGAAGTATATGTGGAGAATAACGCAAGATGTTTTCAATTTATTAATTAAAAGCGAGCATGAAATTTATGAATCTGTTATCATGTATAGTTTTATTAGAATAGTTATAATCATAGTTAGATTATTAAAATTGTATTTCTCGCAAAAATATGATTGAATAGTATGTTAGAATTTTATAAGTTGCGAAAAGGATTGAAAAGGAATTTCTAATTCATAAAAACAAATAATGGTAAATAAAATTTTCAGAAACTGAGGCAAAATATTTGAAGATTTCTATCATTTTATTTAGCACAAATTTCAATAGGAATAATATTCTTTTAATAACGAAAAATGGTACAATTAATATAATAAATTAAAAATCAAATATGAAGTTCTGCAGTGTTACAATAAGATAAATAACAGTAATGGCGTTCTGTAGCAACAACAAACATTCTCAATATGCCTAAAATTGTACTAAAAATAATTAAGAGGCTCTAAACTTAGAATTATTCACAAGCAGCCATGAATCTAATTTGATGGGTCCAGTCATGAATAAGAAGAAATTTATTCTTCATGGATATTAGTAATTATGAAAATAAAACAAAATTAACGAACATTTCTAAAATTTGTCACATTTTTTCTTGTTTCACAATTGTAGATGAAATTTTCCCGATTTCATTTAAAACATAATTCGCATACTAAGCTTAAATTAAAATAAACTCACTAAATACGAAGAAGAGCGAATGCATTTTTTAATTAAGAAATATAAAATCCAGCTTTTTCGACGAATTTCTCCAAGATTAGGTGGAAACAAATCTTAGATCTTATTTTTTAATCCTCCATTCTCTGCTAATTGGATATGCCAATTGGTTAAACATATTTCAAAATAGGCTGCGAATAAAAATAGGGCTTCATTTATTTTGAATAAAATAATTAGATTTTGTTTTCATTTAATTTGTTAGAGCAATAAAATGTTTGGTTTTCTCATATTCTTAATTGGAAACATCAAAGTGAATCACGCGGATTTCTTAGTGTCCGCCTTTACTACGATTTTCGACATGTAAAATATTGAGTTATCTTTAGATGATCTTACATGGATACAATTCACAGGGGATAGACACCGAAAAGCCAATAAAAACGCACCACCCTAATTTTATCATATTTTATACACGAAGGGATGACGCAACTGCTAATACTATTATGAATCATGCATTCCTTTTACTCCAGTAACTTTAGCCAAAAAACAGGTGTTTCTTCGGAAAAATTTTAACCCAAGATTTTTCTTCACAGAAAGCTTCTTTATGACATTCTAAATGAAATCTCAAAAGTCCTCTACTTTCTGCTGTACGCTTCCCATATTTTTAGGGGGCGATGGGAAGAAAACGGTGTCTTCGAAATCTGGTCATTTTCTTCGGAAAAACTTTCAAAACAGGCTCTTTTTTCACGTAGATACCCTTTTTTATATAATTCTAAATAATATCTGAAAAGTTATCGACATTCTGCAGTGCGCTTCACATTTTTCTTTTATTGGGGGAGGGTGGGGGTGGGGGAGACAAAATTGGATCTTAGCAATTTGGACAATTGGGTATCATTTATATGCATTTTTAACGATAAATTCAATGAAATAGGAACTTCATTGATATGATGAGTATTTTGCAAGTCACAAGGGTTTTTTTGTTGAAGAAAAATACACTAAGATATACTTTTTTACATTGCATTCATTATAGATTATTAATAAAATTAATATATTTACAGATATAAAAATGTATACGGATATAGAAGTAAAGATTGATAAATTATTACTTCAGTTCTATCTCATTTGTCATAATGTGTCAACAATTGTTCATTGGAAATAATCAGAATTGTCGCTCCGCGTGATGAAGTAAATGATTCCCTACAAACTGTACCAAGGCTGAAAAAGATACCAAGTGCCTTAGAACTAATCAAAAATATACAAATACGGATCAACATTTACGATAATCGGGGTCTTTAAGGATTGGAAAAAGATTATTGTGGAACAACATGATTGCAGCCCAACAAATTATCTCCAGTCTGCGGAATTCAGATGCCATGTGGATTTATGCTAAATATAAGGAAGTACCGCAATTTCATTGATGGAGTGGATTCATGGAGCTGTTGACACAACATGAAGAGTACCACAAATCACGCGTCGTGTACCTACTTGTCAATAAATAGTCCTGTAAATGTTTAATACCATTTAAACTACGTTGTTATATGTTCTCAAAGATAGAATCAAATATGGCCACGCTACTTGCGTTATATCATTTGATCAACCCCATTACATCAAAGCAAATTAAATCGTATCTTCATCCGCTGAAAATAATGGGATCTCCAAAATGGTGGTGAGACTAGGAGATATCCATATGTGCATGTCCTTTCTTGGATCGATTGGTTTCATCATGACCGGGGTGCATATTTACAAACCCTACCCTGATAGAACTGAGGCAGGAAATCGGACAATATAATTGGCTCGCTTCGCCGAAAGCCGATGACGTCGGTCTTTGCTCTCGTGCATATATTTTTCATTAGTATAATTTCTTGCAGTGTGGGATGTTTTATTTTTTATGATATTTTAAAAAATAATATCATTTTTAAAAATATTACAACCCACGGAAGAATGTTTTCTGTGCTCAACTGTGGGAAAACGGAGAAGAAAAGTAGGACGACTCTTGTTATGTTATGATTGCCGTTCGCTTCGTGCGAGAGCTGAAAACGACGTCACTGCTCCTCGTAGCCAATGATATTGACTGATTTCCTGCCTCAGTTCTATCAGGGCAGGGTTTGTAAATATGCGGCCGGGGTAGTGGCATGAAAGCAGTATTCAGTACTATTTACGCTTCACATTCTTCAAGTTGACAGGCCGTACTTACTCTCGTACAGAGGCCATACACTTCCGATAATAGCTCTGTGTAAAATAATTTTCAGTAAAATTAATCTGTCTTGTGAGGAACAGCAATTAATGGACGCTTACCCTAATAACTTGAATGAAAAAAAGCCTTCATTTTCAACACTGAAAAACAATGTTTCCAATTAAAAGAGAGATGTCCAACTTCGAAATTATGGGTCCAGTATTTGTACATGGTGTTAATCCTCAAAGGGTTTAATAGAACGGAGAGAATAGGGGAATGAACGGCATATTTGTCTGCAATAAAAAGAATCATTCCTTGTTTCCATGCCACAGGACATCCTTTTGTACTCTAAGAGTGACTAGCTGTTTGTACAAGATATGGGAAATTTGGGAAAAACAATGGATGCAGACACCTTTAAAAAATTACTTCGGATTTCTTTACTGCTAAGCTATCAGAATTTTTTTTAGTAGAACCTCAAGTGATAAGTGAACAGTCGCTCAGGAAACATTCAAAGATACAAGAAGGCTTTGTGCACGGAACGAGTACAGAAGTATTTTAACCAAGTTCTTTGTTAGTTTGTTAAGTGCAAGACATTTCTAAAGGTTTTAAAAACTCTTGTGGGGTTTCCTTTGTAAGTGCAGAACAACATGTGGATTCACAGGAATCTCGAGTCAAACTGGACCAAGAAGACGACAAGAAATTACAAAAGTGGTTTTGCGCTCACGATCCTTTTCCAATTGGAAAAGGATCGTGATTTTGTTTCTAGAAAATGGGGTTACAGGTATTGTGGAAAAGATAAACTGCTTCGATGCACTGAACATTGGACCAATCATGATGAAAAAAAAATGTGCATCTAGAAATGAAATTTCATTTAATGATTACCGCTATCGATACTTTACCAATGGAAAGACAAAAACTGAAGTGGTCGATTTAAATACTATACCACTCACTTCAACAGCAGCACAGCAATACTAATTTAGGGTTTATTACCATGTACAAATACGGCTCGGAAATAAACTTAATCCCGAGTTATGGGGTTGGAAATATGACTGATAATTTTTTAGTTCCCATTCGAACAACGCATTCATTTTTAAACATCATTTTCTATTCCAGTTATAAAGGTTCCGACAGTGCGTGTGGATATCGAAAGTTGGGGTTCCACTTCTCTAATGATTGTACAAATTGTCACGGACAATCCTGTTTAAACGCCGCTCCAGTAGAAGGAATACATGAATGAGAAATAAATGTGACAAACGAGATAGACATGATGCAATTAATTATCAGTCTTTACGTCTATACAGTTTTTTTTATATCTGTTAAACAATTCGTTTTATTATTAACTCATAATAAATACAATATTAGAAAGTGTATCTTTGTATGTTTTTATTCAACAAAAAACCCTTGTGGCTTGTAAAATACTATTCATATCAGTGTACATCCTGTTTCATTCAATTCAGCTTTAAAAGTACATATAAAAGGATACCCTACTTTCCAAAATTGCTAAGATAGAATTTTCTTCCCCCCCATTCCTCCACTTCCTCTCCCCAAAAGAAAAATGTGAAGAGCATTGCAGAATGTTGAGAACTTTTTAAATAATATTTAGAATGATATAAAAGGTCTCTACGTAAAAAAGCATGGTTTGAAAATTTTTAAGAAAAAAATTACCTGATTTCGACGACACAGTTTTGTTCCCATCGCCCAGTAAAAATATGGGAAGAGTACAGCAGAATGTCGGCGACTTTCTTCTGTCGGGGACGGGCAGAATTCTACAAGAAAGAATGCGTGTAGGGCGCTTTCATTGGTTACTATTGTATCCATCATGTACGATTGCACGATGTATGATTTAATTATATATAGGGTCAGTTGGGGTAATTGGGGACGAATTTTGCAGAAATGTTTTTGTCTTTAAAAGGATGGTATGCGATGGAGAAGAGTTCTACATTTTTGGTGAGTACATAAACATATTCTTCATGGTTTATTAAACAATGCCTCCTTTCAAAAATAATTTATGAATTAATCAACCCCACTTTTTCGAGCGTTCATATTTTATTACGAAGTTATCCCAATTATCCCAGACACTGCGGGGTAATTGGGAACATGTATTTCAGCTTCTAATCACAATAACGAATTGATATTAAGAGAATATATTTGAAATGATCAGAAACTACTGTATATTGCTTCAAAATGTATTTAACTTTCTTTTACCAATTATCACATAATACTGTTTTTTGAATGCCTTTCAATAAAAATATCTTCTATTTCATGGAATATCGCATATAAACTATTTTAACTATTTAGTAACTTCAATTTGGAGTATTTTTAATCATTCTTACTCAAATTTTGTGGAAAAAGAATCTTATCTTTATAGAAACTTAAATAACTGAATATTATGGCACAGTAGAAGGAAATAGGTAAGACTTAAAAATCACACACATAAAAACTCGTTGAAACAAATAGTTCAATTTAGTAGTAGAAAGTAGATTTTCCACTTGAAATCGAACGTTATATTCACGTTTATAATAATTTTTCTTTGACATTCACATTACCTGAAAACTGATTCTTTCCTACAATTTACTTCAACGAAACAACCTGACATTTAACTGACCCTTGGAAATGGCAAACTGGTTATTCACCATCGAAACAAATTTTGATTTAGCCAAATTGGTAGTTCTCAAACCTTTCATATCATATTCACTACCGTCAACTTCTTGAATCCCACAGACGTATGAATAATGCTACTTCATTCTGGAACCTCCAAGGTTATCAATCAAAATAAACAGATTTGTTGAAAAATCACCTATATATGATTCCAGATAAATTACTTCTTCCATTTCCGCAGCCTCCATTTCTTGTTGAAAAGAGCCTAAATCCTCATCTTCAGATTCCTTCATCAGTAACACGTTTTCCTTTTTCTCGTCAACAGTTCTTGTTTTCTTCCGTATTTCAAGATAAAGGGCTTCATATAATTATTGACAACAACTTGCACGCGTAAAACGTAACATGTATGTAGATCAAATGGTAAATTGTTAAAAGGTAAATGTGAGTTGTTAATTTTCCGAGAGAGAACGAAACTCCGTTTCTAAATTTAAAATTGCTTCCTATCAAAAATTAAATCATTCCAAATACATAAAAAAAATATAGGATTTTGTTACATTAGAAGACTGTTCT
>BGPR01012067.1:0-11591 GCA_013235015.1 Araneus ventricosus
TTTTTTTCCTGTGTGGCAAAAAAATTATCTTGAGGTGAAAGAAAAAAAGTGTAATTTTTGTTGGAAAAAAAAAGTTACCCGTTTTTGTTTAATCGTGAGAAAAGATGAAATCTTCGGGTGAACGACAAAAGAAAATTTACATAATTACTTTCTTCCCGTTGCAGATATTTATTATAAATTATATTTAAAAAAACTGTTATTATTACACCTGAAGGGGATAGAAATTTGAAATCCTTTATGCTTCGCGGAGGGGGGTAGAAGCACTTGGCCAAGATACAAGTAGTGTAAATGGAAAAACAATACAAGTGCGATTTGAAAAATTCTTTCTCATTGAAAATTTTAATATGTTTAACGTAGGGAAGTCATTAGCTTTAGTTTTCATGTTTATGAATTCCTGTCATTAACCTTTCGTGAATTTCAGTAACGTTGTAAGATTCAAAAAAATTAATTTTAAGGAAACGAAGTAAATTGTTTTTTGAGATTTGGTAAATTGTTTCTTATTTTGCTATTTGACTTTAGTATTAGTAGTCTGTGGATTAATGCTTGGTCGAATTTAATTTTCCTATCTATTAATTGCAATTTTGAAGGACAAATATCATATTTCAAGAATTCAGTTTAGAATAATTTTCTACATTCATAGATGAAAGTATTTTCAGCTCAATGAATTAATTTCTTTTTTAATTTTTAGTAAGAATGATTTTGATCCATTTTAAGAATGAATTTGTCCTAGTTGAGTCTGAGAGATCTATTTCTAGAATTATGTTTGTGTGTATATGAATGCGATAACTCAAAACGCAATAAAATGGTTGAATTTCAGTATGCCATTATAACACCAAAATTGTGGATCTATATTGAACTTTTATTGCACTCGGTCAGATGGAATAGATTCAAATTGTATACTCGGTTCTGTTTACTCTACGGTGTAGAGTCATATTATGGAAGTTTAGCATCATATTATGGAAGTGTAGCGTCATATTATGGAATTAGAAGGAAGAAAATTCTTGCTGTTTAGTAGGATGAAATATACTATTAATGTGCTATATTAATGAAATACTATATTAATAATAAATATACTATATTAATGAAGTACAAGAGCTCAGAATACTGCAATTTCAGGTGGCTAAATCAATATATTCCGACATGAGAATTTTATAAGATGAGACACAGTATTGGAAATACTTTTTATGTAATATGACAGTTTACTAAGCCTAAAAGAATTTTCAGGAATGGAAGAAAATCATTATAACTGTTGCAAGTATTCAAAAGCCGATTATTTTATAGATTTCTTTTCAACCAACATATACATATTTTCTTACCAACTTTCGTCTAGCGATATTACAACAAGGGTTACAATTACTTTTTCAAATAACAGAAGCAAATACTAAATATATTAAAGTTTCTTTTAGAGACAAAACTATTTTTAAATAGCAGTTTATGATTAAAGATTTACGATTATTATAAGATTATAATTTCCTCTTTGCATTATATATTTTCTAAATCATAGGAAAGAAAGATGGGTTTTGTAAATGCTTGCTTCCGTGTTAGTAGAATTAAAGAGCCCCCTTGTTGTTCCTGGGAAACTATTTGCGATGACTTTTTTTGTGTAAATCTGGTTTGAATATTTATTATAAATTTTTCGTATATTACAAGCAAAATTTTTATATTAACAGAAATTTTATAACCCCTGGCGTTAAAGGCAAACACAGATTGAGAACAAAAAATTATATTTTATTTTGAGATCAAGTCATTTTATTTTTGTTTTAAAAGCCAATATGTATGAGGGTTTTTCAGAAATGAAGTAGGCATAGGCGATTCCTTAATTTGCTTTACAAAATATTTACTAGTTATGACAGATTTCGCATTTCGTAAGAAATTTAGAGTTTCAATGAGAAAAATAGGTGAATTAAAATAGTTCTGAAGACGCAATTTTATTAGTATTCCAAAAAGTAGATTTTTTTATTTAAATTATTTTCCACTTTTATTCCTTCAATTCATAGCTTAATTTAAATATTATAGAGTCATGAAATAATGTTTCTTTAATTTCCTACTAGGTGGCGCCACTGCTATGGAATCTTAATTTAATTAAATTAATCTATTAACTGATAATACCATATTTTGGATGTTTTCATGACGACTGTATATGATTTTCCAATAGGTTTTTTGATACCTTTAGCATTCATTGATTGCGGCTTTTGTTCTCTGTGTGTTTGATGCTCATTTTGTTTCTGCACTCTGTAACTAGAGTTCTCTTTGTAGTGTGCGTTCCTTTTTAAATGAAAAATTAATTTCTGATAATATTTAAATGGCGTGTTTCATCTAGAACACAAATTTATACGAAATTTCCAAACTCTATCTAAATTTATAAGTTGGGACGATCAAGACCATTTCGATGGCTGATCATAGTGTAGGAGGTGTGAATAAAAATATTCCTGAGTAATATTTTAATCGCTTTCTGATATGTGTTGAAATATGAACATTGCAATTGATGAAAATTCAAATGGAACATGAATTTAGCATTAATGATTGATTGTATCAAAAGAAAATTATCACACGTTCATGTGAAAAAGAGACATTAAATTTTTAAATTCAGATTACATTTAACTTCTTGGAATCCGGCATTATATCATAACGGATTCAAAAATTATGATAGCTCTCCTATAACATGATCTTCAAATAACACGATTCCCATAAAATATAGTATAAAAGCAGTTATAACCCTCTTGCGGAACGAAATTCTGTCATACTTCTTACTACATGGTTTTCATGTAATAGGGAACGAATTAACCGTGTTATTCAAAGGTTAAATGTACCAAATTAAATTAGTCCTCTTACAGAAATGTTTTAATATAACAAGGAAGAACAACATCTTCGAACAGTAATATTCAATTTTATGAAAGTTGAATATCCTGAATACTCATATATACTTACAAGCTAAATACACAATTTAAAATACAGTTCGACGATTACTATTCGGAGATTCAAGTTTAAAAAACATCAATTTTTACAAGAACCCTCATCATTTAGATGCTCTTAGAGTGTACCGAAATTCACCAAGTTGGAATGCCGATATCTTTCTGAATACTAATGGTATTGAATGGGAATTTGGAATTGGAATATAATTGGAATTTTGGAATATAATTGGCTCCTTTTACATGTTATCAAGTATTCTGTAAGTTTCGCACAATTTGGTGAAAAACTCTGCATGTTATAAGCAAAACACATGCGGTAAAATCCCGGTTTTTTAAAGAAATTTTTATATCTTAACGAATATTTAAGCTGGTTTATGATAATGCATGTAAATATTATGCAAAACAAACATAACAATTGATGAAAGCTGCATCTCGTTATCAGCTTTCTGTGAAACAGGATGCGGCAAACTTCATTTTCGCCTTCATCCTTTTCTGGGTGCCGCCTCTAATTGTCCTCGTGACCGAATCTTGACTGTAAAATGTGAGTTCCAACTAAAGTATGTCCCATGATTCTCAGCAACTGATTGCGAACATAGTATCCATATTAACTCCAATTTTGCAGCGTCTTCAAAATTGTGCATTATATTTGGACACCAGCGTAACAGCGTATTTTATGCAGAAATAAATCCAACACTTCTACCGAATGACTTTGATACAACATGGAATTAATTACGTATTTGGTAGGAGTGCTAAAAACGTTTTATTGGCTTATTTATACAATTTGTAAAAATAAACCATTTATTCTACAACATGATTCTGATAGAACATGGAATGAATTAACCCTCTTGCAGGAGAGTTGAATGAATTTTATAAAAAATTGAAGTTACCTCTTACAGCATAATTTTCATAAAACAGGGAATGAATAGACTATGCTATAGAAGGACAAATTGTACTTTATACGAAGTTAAAGCTAACCCTCCTGCAGCATGGTTTTGAAACAAAAGGAAACAATTAATTTTATTATAGGAAGGCTGGAAGTGTGTTATACAAAATTAAAGCTAAATTTCAGTGAAACATAATGGTGTTTAAGCACAAAAGTTTTAATGATAATAAAGAAATCTTCAGAAAAGTACTCAAAATCATCCTGCATCTTAGAAACTTTTTTAAATGATGCATTCCACCTCAACTAACAAGGCGAAGAAATATTTTGGGGCGAAAGTGAAAAGGTAAATAACATTTAAGGGAAAAGCAGAAACAAAACCAAAAGCAGCACAGCAGCTCGAGGCGGCACCGTTTTTTCATTGAAAACGACGCGCTCTGAATAATTGGATATTTCATGTGATGTTAAATTGGCTGTTAGGGTTGGGGACATTAGTTTATGGCGATGCTCTTTGGAAGAGATTACATCGAACAACTTCGTCCTCTAATGAAGCCCCTTGAAAGCAATTACATAGATGGGACATTAAAAAAAGTGTGTGAAGAATTTTTTTTTCAGAGAGCTCTTGCTCTAGTACTGAAATGCAAATTATGTTACTTAGAAGGGTGTGCCTATTTGCAGTTTGGGTAGCCAATATGAGTGTCTAAAAACTGGATAAAAATCCGTATTGCAGACAGTTGCTTAATGTATGATTAAGTAGAAATTTATTTTTCAGTGTCACCCTATTTAAATGTATTCAAAAATAAGTTCTTAGTCATATTAAAGAATTCATCGTGTTCTTAATTGGCAAAAATAAATGAAATGTGAAGGTTCTGATCGTTTAGAATCTGAGTTGCAACTTTCCATACCAAGTTGAATTGTGCTCCCTTTTTATTGTGTGATTTTCAAAAATTATTATCAAAATGATTGTTATCTATGTTTTTAACTTTTGGAAGTTGGGGATTTTAATTTATGACAATAACTTGAGAATTTTAACCTCTAGCACTTAATTATGAGCTCCAACTTATTTTTAAACATAGCAATTTTACTTTTACGTAGTAATAATGAAATTTTTTCTCAGTTAAGTGACAACAGTTAGTTTTCTGAATTTTTCATCATCTCACCAATACATTTATGCTTGACTGGTTTCTTTTCTGTTGTTAATTATTGCTTCTAAAGCACATAGTGTATTTATGAAGCTGTCTTCTACAAATAGGGGTTAAATTTCTCTGTATACCATATTTATACAGATTTGAAGAATGAAATGAAAATATTAACTTTATTTTATTTAAACTTCTTGCGTTAAGCAATGTGGAAAACAATTGAGATTTACGTAATTATAAAGCAATTGACTTTATACTATTTGTAACTTTATAATTTGGCTTCGCCCGGGATAAATTCAAACTCATTCCCTTTTCATTGCAATCGATTCTATTAATTCCTTTAATTACAGATATATTTCACCATACATTATTTTATACTTCCCCTCAGCTTTTGCGACCCTACAGAAATACACCGGAAGTACTGATCGTTTCAAAATGCCAAGACTAGCACTTTTGGACGATTTTACTCCGGAAAGGGGTGACAGGCAATGAGTAAGATGAGCGCATTTCCGGAGTTCTTTGTTGGGTCACGCTAAGTAAAATGTAAACATCACCTCCCCCTCTATTTTTCACTTCTCCCCCTATTTTTGTAAAATCAACTCCGCCATCAACTCATCTTTACAAATATATGGGTAACTATTTTAAGTTCAATTAAATTGTGATATTTATTTAGGTTACCAGGTTAGTAAAAAAAGTGTTTTAAAACACAAATTAATTTTTGCTTTTGTTTACTTTATTAATTTGATGTAACAGCAGCGAGTTGTAACTTTTAAATTGATATCATTCTTAAAAAATACATATTTTTTTAAGCTGGCCAAGGCAGTAATTAATAAATTTATCATCGAACAACGCATTTTGTTCGCATAAAATCTACATAAAAATATTTAAAAAACCCAAATTAATAAAAATATGGATGGATAAAGATTTAGAAGAATACATATTACTATACTTTTTTGATAAATTTTTACAAATTCAACTTCGTCTAAATTGAATTCTTCTTCTAAATTGAACTCTTTACTAATTTTTCTTAAATTTCAGCCGCCTTTAATATTATAATTTCTATGTTACATCTTAAATTTCTTTTAGAGATTCACTGTAAAAAACTGAATTGTTTAAAGTAGCGCATGTCTTTAAGTATTTTTGATCTTCAGCAAGTTGTTATTTTTGTTTCACGAAAAAGTTGATATAAATTTAATTTTTATTTACTTCAGAGATTTGATGTGAATATTAAAATAAATCTACTTGTGACTGTTTGGAAAAATTCTTTTTAATTTAACTTCAGAAGTGATGGTATCTTTACAACTGTTTTTCATTTTCCTTTCACCACTTGGCTAAGGTTTTGATAACGATTGCATATTGTTTAATTTATTATTTTCTGCACTATCCCTTAACGAAAACGGAAGAAAAAGAGTTCAAAGTAAACCTAAACACTTTTGATAAACAAATTTTGGATAGTAATTGCCGCAGTTTATTGTAATGTTCTTTTACCGGACAAGAATCTTGTCATAACTATTGGGTTCCTTAATCTCAGCATTTTTTAAAATTTATATTTTGAATTCAAAAGTACAATTCTTATAAATGCAGCACAAAATTTCAATATTTAAGAACTTATGTAGAATTTCATTTAAATAAAAACTGCAATTTTTGCACTAGAAAAATTAGATAATTGTTATTATTAGATTATATTTAAATAAACGCATTTCTTTTCACTTTTACTGATTTTTAAGACATATAAACCAAATAATTTATATTGAAACTCACTTTAAAAATCAGATAATTTTACATTTATATTTAAATAAAAGTATTTCTTTCCACTTTTACTGATTTCTAAGACTCATAAACTAAATAATTTATATTGAAACTAAGTAAAAGATAATAATATAAACTATCTTAAGCTAAATAACATGAGATGAAACAAGCTGAAATATGAATGAATGGAGGTTCGACTTTTCATTCTCAAAAGAAAAATAAAATTATTTTTAATTGTGAAGATACGAGCTAATTAACAGTCTGCATGGAATTATTTTCTTTACCATCTTCACATATAGAAGCATAACATTTTATACGTGTTACGATACCTAGAGGACTTGTATCAGGAATATCATACAAAGGTGCTTGTAAAGATACAGGGTATTTCAAAATGGTCAAAATAATTCAAAAGTCCTGATTGCAAATGGTTATAACTTATTTATGTATAAACAGCGATAGGAAGAAAAGATTTGAAACGAATGCAAAAGAAATCTTAAGTCTGGTTTCTGAGCACAATAACTGTTCTATGTGACTTTCTTCGTTATACAGACAACATCGAAAGGTTAGTCCATTTAATACTATATATTGTAATGAATGTCCACAATAATTCAAAGAAGATACGCAGTTTATTCTCATTATGGACCTTCAACACCTTTTAGAATTACTGTTCCTTGCCTGCTGCAGTGAACAAGCCGTTTATTTACTTAGAGAATGTTCATAAGTGGTACCGCCTGGAGGTTGGTTGTATGCATAGCCAAATGTATTCACATAGAGCAGTTTTTATGTATGCAAGAAAAGTTTTGAACACAATTCAGAAGGAATCTTATCTTCTGAATTGTGTTCAAAACTTTCTTCCTATCGTTGTTGACAAGAAAGTCATAGCTATTTGTAACCAGAGCAATCGTTTTAAATTACCCTGTAAATCATTGGAGTTTAAGAAAAACTTTACGGATGCATATATCACTGATAACTGCACGATCCCCGACATTATTATGCTTTGTGTAATGTGCAATACATAGTCGAGTTTATTGAGTTTGAAAACAGGGGCTTCGTATCGCTTGACAAGGTGACTCGGCCTGCGCTGACTCAAGATTATTTCTATGCCATGTAACGAATGTCCTATCCTTACCTTTTCAGTCACTGCGCATTGGTGTTACGATGAATCACCGGTAGCTTTTGTCGCCTCTTGACAATATAAATTACTTAATATACCACAGTTAGTATGTTAAACAAAATACAAAACTTTTTAATTTTTCATCATTTTGACTCAGAAACTATTTAATTGTTAATTCAATACAAACGTTAAAAATAAGAATGGTCTTTACCTTTTTAGATTATTGTATAAAATGTAGATATTTCGATTTAATATTATTATAATGGTTGTAACAAGCCACTTTACTATGACAAGACTTCTTAATATTATTTTTACAGAATTATTATCTTCTTTTCCCACAGTTCCTCCGCAGCCCTTATCCATCAATGATCTTCCTGCTGGCAACAACATTGAAGTTCGGCAAGGTGATAAAGTCGTTCTCTACTGCAAAGCTGTTGCAAGCAAACCTCCGACACAACTAGTATGGTACAAGAATGAAAACGAACTGTTTGACGGTAAACATTTGCTTCTTATAAAGTTATAGTTCTCGTTTTTTCATATAATACAATTATTCCACGTGGTATCACGAGAGAACTTTAAAATACAGAATTGCTACATCACATGAGGTACACGTTCGTTCTTGAATTGCAGTATTTAATGGATATACATTCAATAGTGTGATTCAGGTGCTGTATAGATAATAATTTATAAATAATATGCAGAATATATAATATGCATATGTCTATGCTGTATTGCATGTAGGTGCATTTAATCATGAGATGCAGTATTATACTTTGACCCTGACGCCAGAGATAAAAATCTCCGGTTTGCAGTTTGGATGAGTGTGAGTATAAACTTTATTGAAGAAAAACAAAGTTTAGATACAGTGTTTTAACATCGACGGAAAACATGTGTAGATTATAAAACGATGAAAAATGTGCATTTACATATGAAAAGAAAGACTCGAGAAGCAAAAACAACTTTAAGACAGGTCCCAAAAGTTCGCTGCGCAGTAATATACTGCAGTTTAAAGCAATTTATAAAGTAGTATGCAGATGTTGTTTTGCAATCAACTGCAGGGTAGATACCTCCACCAAAATGTGTGCTCGAATCGCTGGTTCGTTTTATCCCGAATTTTATTTTCCATATTTGATTTTAAGAATAATTATTGCTTTTAGAATGAGCAGTAATGCTCAACTATTCTTTTAAATCTTTCAAAGTTTTGCTTACAACTTTTTTACCTTGTACTTAACCATAATTTTAATCTTACAATTAACATTCTGCTTTCTGTATTGAAACTTTATCACGATAATTTATCGTTTTACCACCGTGGAGCAGTTTAGTCAAATCTACCTCTTGTGCAAAAATATCATCAGCATTATGTTGCATATTTCTATTCTTGAATTGCAGTATCGTGCAGATATGAGTTTATGCGTCAGCTGTAACGTTGTAACACTATGCATTGATTCATAAATTGCAGTATTAGGTGTGTGTATAGAGTGGCCACTGATGACCTGAGCCTCCCTCCCCCCTAATTCTTAATTATAGAAAGGCGACAGCTAACAGTGATGTCTGGTTGTAGTAAAGTAATTATGCTCTGCGCGATGAGAGCACATATAACGGCAATTAGCGGCAAAATTCGGAGTTAGCCCTTTTATCCTTAAAACAGAATGGGAAAGAAAGATACGTGGCAAAATTGCAGAGCATCATCGATTTAATAAGAAAATACACATTGCGTAAGTGAATGTCTAAGTTAGGGCACATAAAATGTGCATTTGTTTGGACGCGATTTCCAAAGGAAGAATAGAGTACGTACCTGTCTTTAAGCTCATTTATCCCTCTTTCAGCCACAATAAACATCTGGAGAGCAGTAAAAAATTTGAAATATGAGCCGATCAGCCAGCAATTGATTATTCCTCACCAAATATCAATTGGCCAACGTATTTGATGTTGAACTTCGACGGGACATCTTCAATTTTCTATCGTTCAGTAATGAATGTTCTGCCTACTGTTTAGTACCTGCAAAGAGGATATAGAGTGGCAACTCTATATGTTAGTATGGATGAACCACATTTACGGCCAGGATTTTTCCAAAAGCGGCTTTGTTAGAGACATACAGTCTTTTTTTTAAAGTTTCTACGCACACTCATCCAAAACTGCAAACCGGAGATATTTACCCCTGGAGTCAGGAGTGTGTCGTAGTGTAAAGTAAAGTAAAGTAAAGTAAAGTCTACTCATTGCACAGCGTTGGAAATGACGACCAAACGAATGCGCGTTTTGCGTGTTCCATTCTTAGTATTAATGTGTACATGACGCCTTTTAGTATTAAATAGATAATAGTCTATAACTTTGTAATTTACTTTATTCTTGTATCGGTTTTGAGATAAAAGACGATATTTTCGAATTTAGCTGCCAGGTGACGCTGTGAAGTGTCTAATCGTGTAGCACATAACCACTTTATTACACCTAGCAACCACTTTTATAGCTATTGCCATTACCGTTCTGAAATTAAGGGTGCTAAGAGCATTAGTGCATACATTGTTCAATGTATCCTTAAAACACAGTATACATGAGTTGCTATAATAATACAGTGTATATTTTTGTAGTGATTATTTTCCATGAGATGCATGATTGCACTAATAATTGTCTATTTGTGTATTATAGCACACTACTAATATTTCTATTTGTGAATTGAGGTATAGTATACATATGCATTTACCCATAATATTCAATGTCACTTTTCTTCAGATTTGAGACACTGCGTTCTAAATATTATTTTTACAAAAATGATATGAAATTACTTAAGGACAATCTCTGTTTCATTTTATTTCATTATAAGAAAATGCTTTTTGTTATCACATTAAAGATAAACGGGGTAAAGTTTGACATTGAAGATATAAGATAATTTTTAAATTACCTAGACGCATGATCTCTTATTTAGAATTTGAAATAATCAAATGAAATCATTTTCATCTTTAAATATAATTAATTAAACTGAAAAGCAAAATCCGTTTTTAAGTGACATTATAATTCAATAATATATGTCTAATATTTACAATTTTCAACAAAACTCAGTTTCTAAAAATACTAAAATTAGTTACTTGCAAAGGACTTACTCTCATGGAAATTTTTGCTTTTATACCATTGGAGCCGTGAAAGAAAGACAACTTAAAAATGACGCAGGTATTAATGGTTTGACCAAAAATTGGAATTAAAATATTTGGATTGTCTTAAACCGGGAGCACCCACGCGGGGTTTGATTGAACGTTTAGTTGTTTTAACACTTTTATTCAAAGCACTTTTTACCCATTATATGCCATTGTCCCTTTTTGGGGACGGTTGTTTCCTTTTTATTTTCACCTTAATGGTGCAATTTTTAGCTTTGATTGTTGCCTCTGAATGTTGAGCTGACTTACATAAAAAGTAGAAATCCAATAAAAATTATTTTAATTAAAAAGACAATCAATTCGAATTAAAAGATAATAGTTTAATTAAAAAAGATCATAAATAGCGTTTTTTATATTTCATTCACGTTATCATATTAATTCAAGTTTTTTTTTGAATAAGTGATATAATGGAGTTTTGGCGTATAATGGGTTAAGGAAAAGTATTTTAGAGAAAGAACTATAAGAAATATAATCAAGTTGGAAATGAAATCGTTTATCGGATTTCTTTACTTATGCTGACTACAGGACAAACTGTATATTTTCTTTTATTTGGGATAGGGCCGTTCAAATATTACGTAAGCATGTTTTTGGTATTTTTTGACCCCCCCTCCCCCCTTGTCAGCAAAAATAAGCAAATCGCAAACCCCCTCTTAT